>JAHWFO010094270.1:101843-116772 GCA_023313115.1 Rhysida immarginata
AATGCTGTGCACAGACCAGGGGATTAAAAGACTATGCTATCGCCTAGTCTAGATTTCTTGTTGCCTAATACGCTTACAGTCTTGTTTTATTTAATGCGTTGTTTATCCGTTGGCATATTGTAGATCCGTGGCATATTGTTGGTAATAGACAGAGCAAAGAGCATTGTCAAACAAACAAACAAACAAACAAACAAACAAACAGCAAACGGAATTTCAGTTTTATTTTTAAGACTAGCTGATATGCCCGACGAAAAAGATGGTCAGATGACTTTTCCCTGTCTTTTTCTTGCATAGAGGCAACACCTCCTAGAAAGAAAGCCGAACACCTGAAACGTCATACATTGTTACATCATCATATTTCGACCATTGTTAACCGCATTTCTACCAATGATAAGCTTTAAATTTGGTCGACTTATGATGATGTAACAATGTGTGACTTTTCAGTTGTGAGGCTTTCTTTCTAGGAGGTGTTGACAGAGTCAAGCATTAATTTCATCAACCATTGTTGATGCAACATGCAAACACGACCAACCGATTGTTGACGCAAACACGACCGGCTGATAGTTCGCACATGCAAGCAAAAAAACATAAAAAAAGAATCTGTGCGCATGTACTAAAAAATTTTGGATTTTTGAAAGTCTAACTTCGGATTCTTAAAGATCATCAAAAAGTAGAATAGGAATGTCTCTAAAACCCACCGTCTATCTTTGTCTTCATCGATAAAATTGCGGTCAAAACTTTAAGTTTCTTTGACACTTTCAGTGCCTCTATATCCCAGTGTCTCAGTGTTGAATCATTTAAAAAAACCACCTAGAATAAAAAATTTCTCAAAGGTTAGATTAGTACAATCTGAAAATGCTATTAAAATGAGAGTTCCTATTTAATATTTCAAAGTTTTCCCTCCCCAACCCTCAGTGGGTTGTATTATTCATATACAAATGTAGAGGTAATTCCCAAAACAGTCGAATAACTTTAGAACAAAGGTTCTAGAGTCATAAAAGTCAGGTCTTTCTATAGGAAAGTGGCTGTGCCCGATTGAGTAAAAGTATTCCCAGCGCCCAACAGTTTTAGAACGTTCACATTTTGTAATAGAATGTCTTGCATATTCGATATAAATTTTATGAATTACTATTACTAAAAAAACGTATTGTTGCATGAATTGTTGCATGAAAATGAGTTTCGCTTGGTAAATTTTGAATACTATTCTTGTAGCCGTTGGTTTTGCTCATAACAATGCTCATAACGTGCTGATTATTGACGAAAAAACGAATGATTATGCTTATATAAATATCAATACGGGATGGCCTATTTACCACAAGTTATCAACTATTATAAAAAACATTTTATTGAAAATAGATGTAAGTACTTATGACACTTTTCCTCGTTTTAATGTTTAATTTTTATTAAGATTATTCTTTTAATTTTTTCTTCTTTACAATTTTTATTTCGCTGTTCAGAATTTTTCCTTTATACCTAGTACTAGGTATAAGGAAGTATTGTAATCACGAAATATTTCGACCCCCAGATTTTCACTGATCTTCACGTTTTAGGGTCCCTAGATTACGAAAAAGTGATTTCTGGAAAATGTCTGTCTGTCTGTCTGTGTGTGTATGTGTGTTTGTGTTTGTGTGTGTGTGTGTGTGTGTGTGTGTGTGTGTGTGTGTGTCCGTCCACGATAGCGGCCAAATGGCTAAAGCTATCGAGACCAAACTTTAAACTTAAGATTATAATCTTCCTCGGAAGATCTGATTAGTTTTTCAGTGGAATCGGTGAACCGGAAGTATCAGTTTACTCCAGTGTCAAAATATAAATTTTGAAACATTGCGTTTATGAAAATTTTGAAGGGACTAAAAAGTGTTCCAATTTCAATTTTAAACAACATCTGTTAAGATAATTTTTCAAAATTCCAATCGGAAATACCACTTTTACTCTTATCAAAATCCAGTGTTTTGCTAAAATAGGCGAAAGAAAATGGTATAGGAAAATCTGGAAGCTAATTTGAAGTAACTTTTATTCACAAAAATTGTATCGGAAGTAGCCATTTTAGACAGTTGTTTAATTTTTTTCTGCATGTGGACCAGGACTTTTACGTATAAGAAAGTCGGGTGGTGACCACACCTCATTTTTTTTTTGTTGATGAACAGCATCAACCTTTTCTTTGAAAGTGAGGCGTTTTCTTTTTCCAGTAATGAATCTAGAAACCGAACAAATAAAATAGGCTACTTATATACTGTACTGCAGTTTGTCAATTCGTAACGATACACAAGCTACGTATGAATTTAGGCTACTTATTGAAAGACTGGCTTTACTTACTTAAGCAGAGAACACACACAAGCTAGAGAACCTCTTCTTTAACCTATCTGTTGAGAATATTTCACCACTGACGTTTCATGTTTAAAATCGAAAGTGAAAGTATGTCCGCTATTAAGAAGTCGAAAATGAAAAGTTAGTGCAGGGGGTAGTACAGCTTGAGTGTCCGCGTTCGTTATTAAGAAGGTCCGCTATTTAGAAGCATTGGGGCCCATAGAAGACATTGTAATTTTGCCGGGAACTAATATTGTGTCCGCTATTCAGTGGGGTCGAAGTTTTTTGAGGGTGGCAGTCACTTAGTCTTTAGAACTATAGCAACATATGACATGTGATATATCATTCGATTGAAAAGGATGAGAAAGGAAAGAAAACAGAGCTCTTTTATATTTTCTAAATACTACATTCAAGAATATCAATTGCTGATAAAAAAAAAATTAGAGGTTAAAAACTGAAGATAAAGGGTTAAAAATAGATGAACTCAGGGTTTCTGCTAATTTCCTATACCCTCCTCGGGAGGATTAATTTCTTGTTATTTGCTACTAAGAGCAACAGGGTAATTGTAGAGTACAGTTCTAAAGATTATGGTATCTGATTTAAGAATCTTATCTCTAAATCAAACCTAAAAAGAGCATGAAGTATTCTTTTATAATATTTAACATTCCGAAATTATTAATTTAATCAACGGATACGTTAATTGATGTCCATATTAACGATTGAAGGAACACGCTCTATGCTTAACACAGTCGATATTAACAACACGAAATTAATCCTCCCGAGAATGGTGTAGGAAAATAGTGGAAGTCATGAGTATATCTATTTTTATCTTTTTATCTGCAGTTTTTAACCCCCAATGTTTTTTCCTCAAAAAATTGATTTTCTCTAACGTAGTATTTAGAAAATATAAAAGAGTTCTATTTCCTTTCTCATCATTTCCGATTGAATGATACATCAAATGGCGTATGTTGCCATAGTTCTAAAGACCAAGTGATTGCCACCCCAACAACTCCGACCTCACCGAGACAATTTGGCCCAAACTTCGTAGTAATGTAGATCTTACCTAAAGGCTTCATCTTTTTGATTTTTCCATTCTACAGTTTTTGCTTGATTTTTGTTCTAGAGGAATCCGCATATCGAATTTTATTCTTTTACATACCTAAATATCACACGATCCCCTCTAACCCCAACCCCGTAACTCCAACCCAGTGGGCCAATCAAACCCAAACTAAAAGCGAAGTAGGACATGCCTATGGTAAGCTACGTTCGAATTTCAACCTTTTACGTCAAAAAATGTGGAATATATTCGTATGAAGGGGACGGTCAGACAGGCGAACAGATAGACGGACATTGTAAAACCAATAAGCGCTCCATTTTTTCTCTACTTAATAACAATAATATTTTCGGGAAGAATTAATTATTTCCGGTTTGATTTTAGGCATCATACGCACTTTTTAAATTAGATATTGAATTGCGCTATTGCTTCATAACAGTAATGGCTTAATCCCTACTTTTACAGTATGGATTTATTTCCAGGATTTCTCGTTCTTCTTTTCTCCTACAACAGTTACTTTTACGCAGTAATCATAAGCTTAGCAATATCACAGAACTGCAAGTTAATCAATAAGTTGAGTGTTATTTATATGTTAATCAATAACATTTAATAAAATTTTATTTGAAATGTTCTTTTTCTTATGCTTAATAGAGGAGTTCACATGTGTTCAAAATATCATCTTTCCCCGTCTATGCACAGTAAGCTGTTCAAAGTAAAGGGACCTATGCTTATCTGTACAGTGTAATAATTAGAGATTAGACTGCTGAAAATGTCGGATCAGATAAGAATAAAGAATTAAGATTTGTATTTTAATTCTCCGACCACTTACTACGAATGACGGCCTATGTATTCGTTTCCCCATATCAAAATTAATTCTTTCTCTGAAATAGACTTAAAAACTCATGACTCGAGAAGATATTGCTGAAGTTTTGAAGAAAAAAAAAAACTCCTTCTGTATGTATTGCTGAATTTTGTACAGCTTCCCCTCTGATACGGCAAATAACAGAATCAAATGAAATTAATACACTGTTAGAGGATTCACTGTTGATGGATACACTGCAGTATTCATACCAGCCGACCAAAGACAATAAATCGACATGTAGAAACGAATTATTTTTGTAAATAAATTGTTTGGCTCTGATGAGCCAATTTTGAGTTATAAAGGATTTTCATGACCCCCTTCCCCCCTAAAAAAAATTTATTTTTTTAATTTTTTCCCTTTTCATAACAAAGTGGGAGGCCAGTGCGAATGTACCATTCCACCTTTCAATTTATTTATTTTGAATTAAGATATTTATTTGTTTATTGGAGTTAATCTCAGGCCGAATATTTCCCAACGCTTAATAACAGCTATTTTTAAATGGCAATTACAATTAAGAGATTATGAAATTATATTTTCGCAACTCACCAAAACAAATAAGTAAATGAATGCGCAATTAAACTCGATGAGAAATAATTTCCGTTTCCATTTTTTTTTTTTTTATTTTGACAAAAAGTAGTTATTTTACGAATGTATAATTATAACTTGAAACTTTCAAGTTGAAAGCTTTCTTTTCAAGGGCTAATTAGTCTTAAAAGGGAGGGGAAGAGCTAACATGGCTATAGGTATTTCCCAGTAAATTCAAATCAAGAGCATCTTGAACTCGATATAGTTAATTTCACAAGAACTGTAACACTGTGTGTTTTACTCTGATAGGAATTTGATTTAGAGACAGGGGAAAAAAAGAGATTTGTTATATAATTAGATTTCCTGCTGTAAAAGATATACAACTGATTTCTCAGATTTATTTCAGTACATTATATCGAATATAAACACTCGTCTGGGCATTGCTCGTGGCCGATATCGAATCCAGGAAACTTAAAGCAAAAAAACTTATCGCTAATTGTTACAAAATTATAAACACCGATTTCGAGTTTAAGAACGCATATCATCTATTTTATAGCTGAGTGTGGGTGTTTGTGTGTGTTTGTTTGTTTTTAATTTTTAAGGGCTTAATAAGAGCTGTTATTCGCATTTTCCTGATTTACACATATAATGTAACTGTTTTAATGCGAAACTCGATTCATTTATTGTTCTACCTGAAATTGAAAAAGTGCAGGCTCCTTTGAAAGCAGTGGCGTCGTCTATTGTTCTCTGGATGAAAACAGTAGCACTTAACCCACTAAGAGGCTGAAAACTGTATTCTCCTTCCTATACAGTTGTCCTTTGTTCTCTTGACCTATTGAATTGCCCTTTTGTTCCTTTCCATCGTTCATTGTTATGCCAAGTCTGTTTGGCACTTTTGAAGTGATAACGTTCCAAACAATCGTTTTGGCATAGTGTTTGAATGACGTGGCAAAATAAATAAAGGTTTCGATTTCATGGGTGAAAGAATCCCATAAAACCATCACTTTTATATCCTGCGACCTCAAAGTGTTTCATTTCAGTGATGATACATGAATAGGAGAGGGAAAGAAATGATCTGTATCGGAAACTGACGAATTTAGGTTCGTGGGTTTGCCTGGAATAGGATCAATGTTACGATCGTTCTAGGCAATTAATTCAACGAAAGATACTTAGAAAATAAATTCATGAAAGTAACGGATTTATAAAGAAATTTATGGTTCGCCACAGAGAACGTCGAGCTGATTTTCAAGAGGTGAAATTTATAATTCCACCTCGCTTCAGAAATGAATAAATCAATAGAATTTCTATAATGGCTAACTCCTAAAATTGTTAAAAAGTTTTTTTAAACTATAAAGCTGCAGCAGGTGATTGGTGGGAGGTCGTTAAACTCTACAACACAATCCAATCGTTGAACCAGAGGCTAATATTGCCGAGTACTCCCAATAATCAGTACATCGACACATAAAAGAGTTGCTCGAAAGGCTTCCTTCATCATAAACGATTTCACTAAATGTATCGTTGAAAAACAATCATAAAAGACATTTCCCATATAAATGATGACATATGAAATGCATTCAATAGGAAAACAGACGCTGAAACGTTCGCTGACTTCTTAATTATCTTCATCCTCTTCAAACTTCGAAGTTTTCAGAATAACTTTTCCAGTAATTTTTAATCATATAAAATAAAGGAAACGAGTCTGATGCGAGATAAGTGCTTGATACATTATTATAACCAAATGGTTAGTTTATTTTAATGGATCATTTAAAAGATGTGAATCTTGAAATCAAAGAAATCTTGAAAAGAAAGAATATAGCGAATTTTTTGCAAAAGAAAAAAAAAATGGCATTCAGAGCGTAAAGTGAAATCTGGAAAGACAGGTAAAATCATGGAAGGAAGGGTAAAATAATGAAATTACACATTCGTTAATCAAGAGAACTTATTTTTAGATAAGCAAAAATTAGTTTCAAACTGTCTTTTCTCTC
This sequence comes from Rhysida immarginata, assembly GCA_023313115.1. Classification (NCBI taxonomy): domain Eukaryota; kingdom Metazoa; phylum Arthropoda; class Chilopoda; order Scolopendromorpha; family Scolopendridae; genus Rhysida; species Rhysida immarginata. Next base: position 108,574 of record JAHWFO010094270.1, read on the forward strand.
CTAATTCTATTTTTATATAGAGAAGAAAGCGAGAGAGGGATTCATAATAATAAATTGGTGCAGCCGGGGGAAGGGATTATTTCCAAAAATATTTTTTTTCATTCCGAAATTAAATCAAAATTCCTAAATTTTTAAGACACCATTAAAACCTCTTTTCACTTCTGGAATTTATGGAAGCCTGTTTCTTGTTTTATTTTATAAATTTTTCAAGTCTTTTCCTTGTTGACATTATGTTAAATGCACACAAAAGTCTGCATTAAGTTTGATAAGCGATGTTTGGATACTATCCATATGATATGATATTGACAACAATCAGTATGGTATCTTTAATATGAAAATAATAGTTAGTTACCTTTAAACCTGTTGAATCTTGGCTCTTATAAAATGTTTTATCATGCCAAAAACGTGAAGTAGACCAATATAAAGCGAACAAAAAGCATTTAGGTAAAATGGCAGACGAGGCAGGAAAAAATTCATTAAGAGACAATGTTATCTATACTCTGTCCAACGAAAGATGAACTATTAAGTTTCTCGACTTCTATTGTTCGCTTAGTTAAAATGAACAAATTCTTGCAAAGTATAAATGAACAATATCTAACAATAGAAAATGGAACTTTAATTGGGTACGCCCAATTCGTCTTTCGTTGGACACAGTTTAGTTTTAGGTAATACGAGGGTTAAATCCCGTTTTAAAAACTGGGAAATTATTTTTCTTGCTATAGTCTAAATGAAAATAAACGAAACTTTGTGAAATATTTCAGATTTAATTATTCTTGAGCACGCGTTTTTTCATCCCTGTCTCTCTCTTTGTTGTCTAAAAAGTCCAATTGTTGAAACAAATTTTGAAGATTGTGTTTGTGCATCAACTTTTTATCTTCACTGGTTCTTCCCTCAAATTAGCAAAACAAACTATGGCCATAGAATAACATGTTATTCTATGCTATGGCGTGATAAATTGCTCCACGCAAACAAAACTCCATAGAGACGCAGGAAAAATTTTTGTGTGGGAAAAAAACCGACATTGGAATGAAAATACCCTACCGCCTCCTACACGGCCAGAAGTGTGCAAAAAAAAAAAATCAAGTGGTTTTGGGGTATCGCTTACAGGGCCCGAGTCTATAAAGGGACAAACACACAGAACTTGGATTTTAGTACTAGTGGATAACAACAAAAAATGACGAAAGCAGAAACCATAGGAAATAGATAAAAAAAAATTTACGAGAGGAAGTGTGTATAAGATGATACCAGTAAAAAGGAGTCTGAATATTGCACTATCACTGTGTAGCGCTCTCTCTGGTGAGTGTTTTCGATTCTGACTTATATTTTCGCTGAATTAATAATGAGAACCCCGCAGCTTCGGAAATAGCGGTCGGCGGTGGCTCCAAGGAAGTGCAGTCAGTCATGTATTTCATACACGCTATAGGTGAGAGATCGACAGGAATCCATCGATAGACATTCGAGCTCTACGATGAAATCTGTATGCGGCGGGGATTGCTGTCTCAAGGAGTCCTTTTGCTACAACATAATGCCCGTTCACACAATGCTAGGAACACAAAGGCTTGTCTGAAGAAACTGAAGTTTGGAGTATTGACACGTCCTCCTTCTTCGCTAGATTTGGCACTGCATGATTTCCACTTTTTTGGATCATCTGGTGTGCTCAACGATTCAAGACACATGTCGACATGAAGAAAGCTGTCCACGAGTGGTTGCGAGGAAAAGACAAAAATTTTATTCTGCTGGAATCAGCCATTACCAACCAGATGAAGCAAGTGCATTGAGAAAGGTGGAGATTACATTATCAAAAGTTAAGACATTAAACTACTTCAAATCGTTGCCTTAGCTGATGAAAGAAAATTGTTCGACAAATTGCTACATTCACGAAGAGAGGAAAATCAGCAATTGCTCAATATTTGGCTAAGGAAGATGTCGAATGCCCTAAAGAAACTCCAAAATCCACACCAAACTCAACGAACGTAGATAGTTTCTCAGAAGCAGACTTCAGTACGAACCTTACAATGTGAACTCGGACTTCCGTATAGTTCGACAACTGTGTGGCGTTCTCTTCCACCATCAGCACATCTCCAAGATACCACCAGTTACTGTTAGTGAAAAGCATCACAATGTCCCGGGCCTTAAAAACTTGACAGAGTGAAAAGTGGATCGAAGTGTTCTCAGATAAGTAAAAGTTTAATCTTGATGTCCCAAATTAGATGGGCCTACTATTAACACGACCTCCGCAAAGAAAAACAATTGTTCTCTTCTTAGCTGGGAGAAGATTCAACAATCGTCTAAGGAGCATTTGTATTTAATGTACATTGCAGAATGGACTCAAGAAATACCAAGAATTGTTGGAGAACATCTTTTGGAGGACGATCCTAGAATTTGCAGCCCAACCAGGATTTACCAAAAGGATAATGTTTATAGCTCAAAGAGTAGCAAATACTGGTTTGATGAGAAGTCACTGTTATGAAATGACCTGTTCGCAGTCCAGACTTCATTAAAAATTTATGGGGTGTAATGTCAAGAGAAGTTTATCGTGATGGACGCCAATTTCAATCAGTATCTGATTTGCAAACTGCTGTCTGTATGGTACAGTCTGTATCTTGCTTAGCTTCAGAACTTGATTTTTTTCAATGCCAAAGAGAGAGTATATTATTCGCCTCAATGGAAACTTCATTGGGTATAATTGTGCCATGTGATTGGACTGAACTGTTCTGTTCGTATTAAAGTGAAACAACCTGGTTTTTGATTTTTTCATATTATTTGCTTTTTGTTTTCGTTTTTACTTATTTAAGGAATTTTGTCATAATTTGAATAAAGTTAACGTCCAAATTACAGGGGCGGTTCATAAAGTCATTACAATCAGCTGGAAGACAGATGGAATGACGCTGCATGGTGGTAGCGTCAGTCCTTCTCCATATATGTACCTCCCAGACGATGGACGACTTGCTGGATGCCACTTTTATAGAAGTCCTCCATTTGGCTGTTGAGGAGCTGCTCCACCTCTAAGATGACCTCCTTCTCGTCTTGGAAATGCCGTCCACGAAGCGGGTTCTTCAGGCGAGGAAGAGGAAGAAGACGCTTGAGGACAGGTATTTCGAACCAGTATTTCGAACCCCAGCTCCGCCGCAACGCGCATGGAATCCTGTGCGGAATGTGCTAGCGCGTTGTCGTGCAGAGGTCTCACCCCCTTTGGACATCTTAATCTGTTCCACGGTGATACGGGGGTCTGAGAGGACTATCGTCTCCACTTACTTTGCAATTTGTGGCTCGTCACAGATGGACGGGCGTCCGCTCCGAGGTTCGTCTTCACGCCTGTCTGGCCGCTTATGGCGACCGTCTCGTACGATGGGGCATTGTCACCAAAAACGGCCACTAACTCCTCATGGATTTGTTTGGCGTTGTTCCCTTTCAAATGCAGAAACCTTATCATGGCTCGCACCTTCAATTTTCCGACGGGCTGTGCCATGTTACTTTCGACGTTCTAGCGGCGTTTAGCGGTGCTGCATCAAACGCCCCTTTGTATCCTCCAGCACTCTGGGGATGTTGCTTTCCATTGGCACCATGAATTTTCAAAAGCGATCGTTCTTTCATGTTGATTGTAATGACTTTATGACCGCCCCTCGTATATACGGTTTTATGGCCATTTTTAGTAAGTGCGGCTATTACACTAGAAGCGTCTATGAGGTCGAAAAATACTGCAATAATATTACACCCGGAATTCTGAAATAGCGGAAGCCCAACCTGTTCATAAATTCTGGTATTGTTTGAATAAATTCATCCAAAGGTCGCCTAAATTCTCTGCTTTCAAATTGGTTCCATTTCATTGTTCGCAAATTCTACAAGGGTTGGATAAAAAAGTTATGGCAGCACTACAACTGATCAGTCACGTGAGTCGCATGAACTTGGGCTGCTGTCTGGAGTTGAGAACGATAGGTCAGATGAGCCAGTGCAGCGAGTGGTAACAGGCCCGTTCTTAGGCATACGCTGACTACGCATCCGCGTAGGGCCCCGAACGTGAGAGGGCCCCCGTGAGGCGCCCTCGATCCCCCGGTTTTTTTTTTAATTGGCACTGCAGCCGTTTGTGTCACTCACGTTACCTTCCTCATTCTGAAATTTATCATCCTGAGTTGAATTCGTAACGTAACCGGAAAACGTCTCCTTGGTCTAATTTCCACGCATTTTCGCAGAGCTTGGTCTAATTTCCCGCGTAGGGCCGCATAACACCTAAGAACGGGCCTGGTGGTAACGTTTGTACAATATTCAATCAAATACTTCCGACCCTTAATGTACCGAAGGTTAGTATAAGCGCCCTTGGGACATCCTTGGGATGATAGTGCACCATGTTGTTCCACCAAGACAGACGGTAGATGCTGCCTAGTATTGTCGTATCTTGCAACACTGCCTTCGCCCAGCTTTAGAGAAAGCGACGGCACTTTCTGGAAACGGCCCCTATCAGCCTTCAAGACAATGCGACGAGTCACACCGCTAACGCCGTGACGGATCTTCTGTGCCGTTGGCGATGAGAAATGCTGCAACATCCGCCATATTAACCTGATAAAAAATCCGTGCCATTACAATCTCTTCGCCAAAATGAAAAATCCACTTAGAGGGAACCATTACAACACAGAAACTGACATTATCCATGCGGTCCCATCGGGAAATAAACAGAAATGGACGCGCTGATTGTGTAGGACGCCTTCCACCAGTGTGTCAGAAAGTGATAAACATGGAAGCCAATTCCTCTGAAGAAATGTAAGTGATGATTCCTCTAATAATACAGTTTCGTGCACACTTTTTGCCAAACTTTCATGATTTTTACCGAAAGTCACCCAAATAGGTGGATTTACACTTTCGTGCACACTTTTGGCAAACGTTCATGATTTTCACCAAAATGCACTCAAATGCGTGGACCTTTTCAAAAGTACAGCACTGTTGCCATTACTTTTTAACCAACTCTTATATATCTGCACAACGAAAAAAATTAAATTGAATTTTTGATTTCAATTATTAGACCTTGTTAAGCTTCCTGTGCAATAATGCCCAATTTTTCTTTTCTTTTACTCAGTTAGTAACCTGCCTATGCAGTTCAAATTCTAATTTAATACACATTCATAGCTGGCTAAGTTTGATGAGGAATGCCAATCATATGCTTAAAATGAAAATGCTTCGCGCGCGTAATATCGATAATCGTACTGAAATTCATGTACTTGTATAAACCGTTTTTCAATATTCAAATATCATTTTTTTCATTTAAAAAATAACGTAAATTTCCTTAGAATGGCTATAAGAACGACTGTCTGCTATTTTTAGCGCTCCATTTTCGTTGAAGAGAAACGAGTATAAGACGAGCATAAGACATAAGTACGCCTTAAGACTGTACTCTACGAAAAACATTTAGACGCCCATCAGAAATTTAATCGTACGCATATGTTAATGGCATCATTGATAAAAGGAGATCCCAATGTTGCTGCGTTTTGATTAATTTATAAAGTACGCATCTTAAAATCGTGTATTTATTTTAAAGAGTCGGCAGTTTTGCGTTCGGCTGTTTCCAATTTCTGGGAGCATGAATTAAATAATTTTCTATCTGAAATTAAAGCGTGCGTAGTATCAATTTATAAATTAAATTATTTTCTATTTAAAGTAATCAAACACCCAATTTAATTTTACATAGGAAAATATAAAATAAATTTTATTCTTTACGATTGAAGCAACCACAAATGAAATTTTCAGGGAAGCCTAATTTATTCGATGACTTAATTTTACCGAATTAACTTGTTTCCAGAACAAGTTAATTGATATAATTTTTGATTAAGCTGAAGATTTCAATCGACATTAGGTTTCAGAAAACAGGAGGCATAATATAGTTTACAGAGATATTAAAATTATACTATCATATAATCTGAAATAATCTTTATAGTAGGTGGATAATCTTTGAAAATGATTTCTGTAATTAAACATCTTATAATTAGTCATGAGTATAATAATGTTAATAATAGCTTCTATGAGTTGTAAGAAAAAGATGATGTTTAGTTAATATCAGCATTTAGAATACAGAATAATTTTTCTTGATTAATCAAGAAAAAGCAACTCGCATCGTTCTGATAAACAGAAAAAAAAAATGTGATTTTTTAAAAAAATGCAACAGCATGCATCTTTCCGCCTGTCAAGGTTTCCGGAATGAGTTTTTTTAATTTGTCTTTTTTTTTATTCCATTTACTATATAACTGTTGTATTACTAATTTGTTAATTAGCACAGCTTACTAATCTTTGAAAGGTATTGTTGAGAAGTACGCATAAGCTTATACAGAAGGTTGATTACGATGAATACGGCGACGAATTTGAAGAATGCTGCTCTACAATCCCTTTCTCCAAACATCGGCCATGCTCAATTTTGTACCCTTGGTAAATTTTGCAGTTTCCAAAATTTAGTTTTAGAGCTGTAGTAAATTTTCTGTATTTTAAATATAAAGCAGTTAGGAAGATGAACATGCAGGCAAGATTCACTTGAATATGCAAAGAGCGCAAAGCATCGCAAATGAATAATTATGATGTAGAAAAGGGAAAGAAAATATCCGTGGCCTGGACTCGAGCCAGCATCCACGACTATCGCTGTTCTAACCAGGTTTGAATGTTAACTTCTCCTTTAGTATGAATTTTCATCAATGTACGTACTTGATGTTTTAGAGGTAAGGAAGATTGGAAACCTGCTCTCCAAATTGGGTTATCATGCGATTTATAGAAGTCCATAAAAACACTTAGCAACAGCATTAGTGTTTGTAGTGCCCGTGATAGCTCAATTGATTAAAGGAGCGACAGCCATAGTCATGATCACCGATTCGAATCCCAATCGCGGAATTTCCCCTTCTGTTTTCTAGCTAGTAATTACCAAACTGTTGACGCGTTTACTTCGAAGTGTTAACTTCTCCTTTAGTATCTTATAGGAGGAAAAAGTGAAAGACAGAAAATAATGATAGCTCTGAGAGTGGAAAAAAGATTAATAGCCAATTGATTGATGAGGAAGTTTGTCTATTTCAGTAAGAAAAGAAAGATTTAAATATCTTGTCTTTAACGAATGACGACAATTCCTCCAATGCACATGAAAAATATCCATGCCTCATCAAGAGTCATACAATCTTCCTTTGTCACCCGCCAGGTAACGTGAATACAATTTCCTGCATTTTGTCTTGCTCTGCAGCACTTGACATGGGAAGAGATGGGATTTGTGACGCTTTCTGAGTTAAGATTTTGTCGCATAACCTTTTACTCTTGCCTCGGACACTTTTACGGTCTTCGCTGGATCCTGCGATTTTCTCCGGAGGAAAATGCGCCCAACCTTCCCGACGATCTCCGGGTGCGGCTTCTTTCTGGATGGGCCTGAATCAAGGGGTCCGTCATACGGAAAAATCTCGTACACCGTCCCACAAATCTCACAAATCTGTAAAAAAAATCTCAAAGATTATATCAGATTTTAAAAGTCTGAAATCTGACATTCGATCTCTGCGCCATCCAACGATCCGCAAAAATAAGCAAAAAAACTCGGCAAAAATAGTCTTCGTCATTTTTAGATCTAACAAAAACCCTCAGAAATCGGAAAATCTGTGTTTTGTCATTGTGTATGGCCCTCGTTCGCTAGTGATCTCTCGAATTCCTCGCGAATTCTCATTTCGTTCCAGGTTTTCCCTGTTGCATATTTTGTTCCAGGTTTTCTCGGTCGGCCCTCATAACGTTGACGCTTATTAAAAAAGTTTTTCTAAATATTCAGTATCAACCTATTTAAATTAGGAATCATGTTTTTAATATGATAAATATCCTGTAATGTTAAAAAAAACAGTACAAACAGTACATTATGCAAGTATGACAAAAGTAAAATACACAGGGTGAGTTTGAAACCCTGTCACAAACTTTTAGAGGAGGTAGTATGGATGATTCTAAGCAAAAAAGTTCATATGAACATGGGTTCGAATTTGAACGATAACCGAGATATGAACAGAAATAAAAATGCCTCCACTAAGATCAACAAGTTAATAACTCAGGTTCTATAACACCTAGGACAATGAAGTTTGGGGGAATGATAGGGTACATAAAACTGTGTATACCGTTAAAATTTGATCGAATTCCAACGAGTACTTTCCGAGTTACGTAGTCTAATCTTACAGATTTATGAAATCTCTCCCAAATCTTTAGAAATCCCAC
>JAHWFO010094270.1:135176-181523 GCA_023313115.1 Rhysida immarginata
CCCCCCCCCCCCCCCCCCCCGGCTGCTGTGACCATCATACAGCAGTCGTTAATCCAGGTTCATCCGGGGACCCAACTCATCGGCTTCTAGCCATACAGGCCCTGGATGGACGTATTGGATTACCGTACTAATAAATAAATAAAAAAAATAAATAAATAAATAAATAAAATAAAATAAAAAAAACAAGATAGAAACTGACTTTGCTTTCATCGGTCTGAACTCAGATCATAGGTTGAATTTTAATAGTCAAAGAAGACTACTTTTTCCTCTCATGTTCAGTGTTGATAAATACAGGGTTATTCAAAAAGAATGAACCAATTTCCAAGCCCTATTTCTCAGTCCTCATGCAACTTCACAGTAGGAGTCACATACCATTGCAAAAAGCGATTTCCTAAGTTTTGAATATTAGCCAGTAGAGCGCTTTGTCACATTTCCCCTGCCCCACCCCACAGTTCCATTTGCCAACAGAGCACTGGCCTCAGTTGCAACCCATTTGGGAGGAATTCAAACATCTTAATGTGGCCCGTGCTGCAGGTGGTGGCCTTATTGAACACTCATAGGAAAAGAAAAAAAAAAACCTTGACTATCAGTAGAATACGTTTTGAATAACCCTGTATTACATGAATTTTCTTCAAAGTCTTCAGACGGACCGGTATGACAATTCCATCTCTTCTAAAAAGGATCATCAGAATCTATAAATTGCCGAGACTTCGATGGAATTACCTCTGGGATTTTAGAAACATCAGATGTATATACTCCATAAGGGATAGGTATTGATATGTCTAAATTCCATCAGATGAAAGCATTTTAGTATATTCTGAGTTTTGAGACAATTTAAAAAATTCAGATGGTAAACTTAAATAATACATACACATGCAGAAAATAATAAAAAACAACAAAAAACAACAAAAGGTCAAAAGAAACTAGGATAGATATTTGAACAGGCCAACGATAAACAAACGTCCAATTGGTGACATCAGTGGGGCCATGATATCATTAGCATGGTATATCATTATTGGTACTTCTAAGGATTTACAGAGCTTAAGTAATTTAGGTGATTCCTAATAAAGTTTTAATCAAATTTATGTTTCGTTTTCAGGATATGATCAGCAAAACTAGTATAGTTGCTGTTGCCATTCTTTATAAAAGAGAAATGTTCATTAGTTCTAGTATTAAAATTTTTCTTAATGACTGACTTGTGTGGTTAATTTTTCACAAGAACTGCAGGCAGTCTCGTAAACTCCACTTTCATTGATTTTATCCTTAATACTGCCAATTAATTCTGACACTTTTGTAAATGTTAAGGATGAATTTCTGGGCAATCTTTTCTAGTCCTGTAGATGCAAACAGGTAATACTAAATTTTCTCAATGTTATGCAAATGTTGAAAATGTTAACACTCACTCAGTGGCAAATCATAGGGGAAGGGAGAAGGGGTCATGATGTCTCAAGTGCCATTCTTGATACCTTTGGTAGGGGTGTTGTGAAGACAAAATATGAGAAATACCATACCCCAGGTACACTTACCCTCACTATGCCAATACATTCACTCAATAAGAGATAAATTATTTTTATATTTAATTAACATGATAACTACATTCTAAGTATTCTATGGCTCTAATCTTTGTGAGAGTGATCTTCTTCAATACAGTTCAATATCTTTCTTTCAGATATAATTTCAGTACAATATCAATAAAATATGTTAATCAAATGTTTATATGAATGTTATGTAAATACTCATTTAATAAATTCAGTTTTCTTTTATTACTCCATTGTTAAAAACAGTAAGATCTGCAATAATATCATAATCTGAGTAAATTTAGGAAGAATTTACAGATTCATTATAAAAGAATATACATATACAGTACTGCTAAAAAGTGGAAAAGGTTGTTTAAATTATAGACACCATCTGATAGAAAATTATTTAGGGATGATTATGCTAAAATCAGTATTTCGACTTATTGGCCTCCTTTGAACAAACCCAGAAATCTTACTTATTCATGTATGTTTCTTATCCTGTTATGCATTATTACATTTAAAAATTATTGCCGGTAACTGCTAACTATTTTCCCTCGTGAAGTCAATTGAAAATCCATGACCTTTTGGATCCCTTCAAATTAGGCACTCAATTATTAGTTTTTTCCCATGACTTTTCATTTAAACCTGTATTTTTAAATTTGGATTTTGTGGTTTTTGTATTTAAAGTTAATATTTAAAATTAATATAGAGAAAGGATGCACCTCAGTACATCATTTTCGTTAAACATCTACCAATACTGACTTTATTGCCTTAATATAGTAGGGCTTCCATTTACTATATTAATAAATACAGTACAGATACCAATTACAGGGTGTTTATAAAAAGTATCGGGAAAAGTTTCGGAAAAATAGATTTATTTCAGATATTGCTACAAAACCTTAAAATTCTTCAAAGTACATCCCTTGAGCGTCGACACACTTATGCCAGAGGCTTTTCTATGACTCGAAGACTCCCTGGTAGGCAGATTCCGGAAGGTCCTTAAGGGTAAAGGTGCACGCTTCTTTGACGGTACTTAGGGTCCCATGGTGGTGTCCTTTGAGGAAGGATTTCACTTTTGGGAATAGGAAAAAGTCTGCTGGGGCCAAATCGGCACTGTAAGGGGGTTGGGGAATTGTTGCAATGCCATGTTGCGCCTCTGCTTTTGGTCCTCCGTCAAGACCTTCGGGACAAGTTTGGCGCAGATCTTCCGCATCGCCAAATTTGTAGTAATAATGGTGTGCACTGTTATCTTATCAATGTGCATGTTATCGATCATGCACACACTTAACCGGCACACGTTGCACATTATCTCGTCCATCTTTGAAGAGCTTGTGCCTCTTAAAAACTGCAGTTTGTGACATGCTTTCATCTTTGAACACTTGGCGAATCATCCCCAGTCCAACACAAAATTTGATGGCGCAATGCTGTTCAATCGTTCGCTGCATTTTGAACTTGCACTGAGTCACTCGACAGGTCCACTAAAACTTCAATCTAGCCTGAACAAATGCTCGCAGGCAACCGACGTTTGGCGTGTTTTGAAGGTCAGACCCCACACCATCGAGCATGCTTGATGTGAGCATGCTGAGAACTAAAGTCACGTCAGGAAAAAATTGTTCCCGTACTTGTTATACAAACCCTCTATATGAATGATATTAATGTAAGTTGTTCTGATGAAAATGAAAATTTCCCATTTTTAACCTATGGAGAAAAGGTTAAACAGTTAATTATTTATATGGTTTCTTTCACTTTCTTATTTTAAGTTGAGTTGAACTTTTGTGAAGTAATTTCTCCAGCTATTTCTTATATGCCTTGTTTCCATATTTATTTTTATCATTTATCTGAGATCATCTTCTATATCAATGCTTATAGTGGTTTAATTAAATTTCTTTTCTGAAATTAAATGGAGTTTCTGGAATTTGGCCTACAAGTTGCCAAAGGATATAATCTCAGCTATTTCACTAAAAATAAGTAAAAAAATAATAATGCTATTATTAAAAATGTCTAATTGTTTTATTCATTTTTACTAAAAAAAATTCTACCTATAACTTACATATTTTTTTTTAACCATTTTAGGAAGAGAATTATGGGCAATTGTTGTATCAAAACATGCCAAAGAACATGTACTTGGTCTTCCTAATGTCAAATATGTTGGCAACATGCATGGAAATGAGGTAAATTTTATGACAGATAAATATCTAAGACATTAAAAAACAAATTAATTTAACCTGAAATAAGCTCACTTCAATGACTGTTAATCTTACTAATTAGCAAGATTTTGGTCTTTCCTTATATTCAGATAAAAAATGCCATGAACGACTGTGAAGATTTAATTTAAATTAAATAACTGGTTGGGTCTTTTGGCAATAATTTACTTATATTTATTATCTTGACTGATGATTGTTTTGGCGATCTTATTCAATTTTTGGCTGTATTCACCATCTCCGGTTAAAAGTACAACCATAGGGCAACCAGGAGTACAACCTTAACATGGATTTTTGTTATCCAATACAGAAACATTAAAATACTATTTTTGAAGAAGAAATGTTTTGGATTACTAGAATTTAATTAGACGATAGTTTAAGTAATACTAAATTTAATATCAAATCATCTGAGGTATCTTCTTAACATGTTTCATCTGACGGCATTATCAAGAGGATTGGAACAAAATTTTAAGACAGTTGATTAGGAACAAAAGTCTAAGATTTTGAAAATACATGTATACAACTTAATTGAATTAACAATGGTCTGGATGGTGTAATAAAGGATTGGAATGCAGTTTAAATTAATTTTAATAGGTATGATTTTATATTGTTTCATCATTTTTGAAATAGGTGATAATTTAAGTAAAAATAAATTAATATTAAATAAATGATATAATAAAATATGATATAAATTTTTAATGTCAGGTAAAATAGCTTGAGAAGATACTCCAATTGATTCAATATTAAATTTAGTATTACTTAAACCATCATCTAATTAATCAATTTAATAAAATACCATTTCTCATCCTAACTCTAACCTTAACTTTAATCTCAAATTAATCCGAGATGGTAAATATGGCCATTAGAGTGTCAAGAATTACAAAGATTTTAAATTTAACAATATAACAAGGTGTAACGTGTTCATAACAATTCGAAAATTTAATAATGCAATACAAGAACCATATTCTAATTTAAAGGAAGAACCATATTTCCTTTATTACTTCAACACAAAATAAGTAAAGAAAGACAAATAATGATTTCCCTCCAAAAAAACAAACTCTAAAATTAAGTTGAATTTTAGAAATTGTTGAAGTGTTATGATTTTCCCTCCACTGTACTTTAATGCACTATATTTTCACCAGATTTGAAAAAGAGTTTTAAATGGAATTTCTTCTTACTGGATGTCAATACTTTTAGATGAATTTTTAATTATTTTCACTTTCCTGAAAAAAATGTCGAAGATTGATATGTCATGAACCCTTTTAATAGTGGATCCAATAAATTGTAAATTATTCATTGTATAAAATGAAGTTAAATGTTTTAAATTGGAAAGTTTCACAATAATGGAAGTACAGTAGAACTTCGATAAATTAAAAACCTTTATAATTCGAAATTTTTGTCTACTCCTTTCCGCTCAGAGGCAAAAAACCTCGGTAATTCGAAGTAAAAACAATGGATAAATCGATTTTTTTTGGAGGATATCAAATGGACACTTAGCCTCTGTAATTCGAATTCTGGCAAACAGCCTCTTTAAATCGAAGTTAAAGATCAACGAACCTTCATAAATCGAATTTTATCAATCCGGACCTCTATAAATCAAATTGTCAACACCCCACACATGTGCATGACATATGTCTAAACGTGATAATGATGCATGACTAAACTTGAATTCTTCCTTTCTTCCCTCCCTTTGTTTCAGTGAAGTGCTTAGACCTGGTAAAGTGTTATTAATTACATTGACGTAGCCAACGAGAAAGGCAGGCCTCGCCGCGGAAAAGTCATCTGATCATAGTAGTCCAGCCAGCAATCATTGTTTCCAACAAACAAAAAAAATATTGATTGTTAAAATCCAAGATGGAAACAATGAAGGTTACATTGTTACTCGGACTGGTATGGTCAGGTGACTTTTCCTTGCAGGGGCCTGTCTTTCTCGTTGGCTGCGTTACAGTGATTACAGTGGTGTACAAGTTCGTGTGATATGGATTCCAACAATACAAAAGCTGGTATGTGATCATGAAACACTTTTTAATTAAAAACACCAATGTTTTTCAATGAAATCTTCTAAAATGTTTTAAAATGAAAGTATTTAAAATTAAATCACAAAAGCTAATTTTATAAACAAATGAAGCATTTTTAAGTACTGTACCGTTTATTGAATCTGTGTATGCTTCCTGAAAAATATCAGTGTTCTATACAGTTACCGAAATCTCACACAAAACCTCAATAATTTGAATTTTATTTTATTTAACCTCGTTAATTCAAAACCTTGATAATTTGAAACCTCTATAAATCGAAGCATTTTCCTCTTCCCTTGAAATTCGATTTATCAAGGTTCTACTGTAATTGTAAAATAGATGTTAAAAACTAGTAAAAGATATTTTAAAATATTAAATGATTTTTAAAATTTTCACAAAATTTTAAAGGAAAGTTTATGTTTTTGAAAGAACATGTTTGATTAAATATTACTGTTTTTAATAAAAAAAAATTTATATCATATACATGTATATGTGAATATTCCACACCATCTAAAAAAATCTATGCATCCTAATTTTAGGAGAAATTCTGGAAAAAAAAATATGTTTTGCTGTATTTTGAGTTTTATTCATAAAACATGAATCTTACATGATGCAATGATTTAAAGCTGCATAAAAATTGTTTACATTTTGGAGATGTGCATTATTTTTTCGTTAGTTGAACACAGCTTTCACTAACATCATATCTCCTACCTGCCAATACTCTTGGCATCTTCTATTATACAGAACTTTTCTTTTATAGGAGCAGTAATGAGAGGCCAAAATGAATCACTGCTGAATACCTACTAAAATGCATATTATTTTTGATAAACTTTAAAACGTACCTTGTTAAGGGGAGTGATTTATAAAATTCAACTTGATTTCACAATTTTACTGTTTGTTTTTGGAAGGAAATCATTATTTGTCTTCGTTTAATTTACTTACATGTATTTTGTTTTGAGGTAATAAAGGAAATTATAAATAGATCATTAAATTATTGTTCCTCAACTTTTTATTGTCATCTTATATTCCAATTATATTTAAAATTCATGTTTATCTGCATCATACGTTGCATAAAGACTTCGTACATTGTCAATTCACAGTTCTTCTGGGGGAGGATGGTCATCGAATTGTTCATCAAAAACTATTGTGTGCTCAATGAACGGTGGGCAGGCACGTTATCGTGATGAAGAACCCAGTGTTTTGCTCATCACAATTTTGGGCGTTTCCTTCTGACATCTCACAAAGGCACCTTAGAACATCACAGTGGAACTCTGAATTAGCCGTGTGATTCACTGGCAGATATTCTTTATGCAAAATGAAAGAATGAAAAATCGCAATACAACTTATAACAAAATGGCATCTATACAGTCAAGAACTGCTTCGTTCATGATGAAATTTAGTATACCCTAGCTCACAAAACAAGTACCTACTGCCATCCTTCAGCATGCATTGAAACTATTTCATGTTTCGGTTAAACTGCTGCAATCCAGGAAATTTTGAATCGCACCTCATATTCTATAAAAATGAATCACAATGATTACCACTTCAACTGTGAACACAAAATTATCCCAACATCTGATATGCACTGATTTATCCACTTAACAGAAGACTCATCTCTATTATGAGGAACTGGCGATTTGTTCCATATGGATAGCACATGAAGTAAAACATATATAGCAGCGTACATAAACATTAGCAGCTTTCAAGAAATTTATAATTTTTGTACATTATTATTACATTGCATTTAGGTTAATGTGTATTTACTATTACAAAAGAGTAAATTAACTATTTTCTAACATTTATGTAACCATTAGCATTTCAAAGGGAATGGGATTTGCATCCTGTAAAAGTACAGAGCAGTACATACACTATATGATCAAAAATATCCGGACACCCCTCACAGATCATCGATTGGCCCAATGTCACATGATAATGACTTGCACATCATTTAAATAGCTTCCCACACCTTCAGACACAACTCTGCTTGGACATTGGCAAGAATGGGTCGTTCGGCAGAGCTCAGTGAGTTCCAACGTGGAACCATCGTTGGATGTCACCTATGCGGCAAGTCCGTGCGTGACATTTCCAGCCTTCTTCAGATACCCAAGTCAACAGTAGGCGATGTCATTATGAAATGGAAGACCCGGGGATCAACAACAGTTCAACAATGAACCGGTAGACCCAAGAAACTAACGGACGGAGACCGTCGAGTGCTTCGTCGTGTCACTCGCAGCAACCGGAAGTCATCGGCGGAAAAAATTGCCACAGAGTTTCGAAACGCCTCTGCAAATGATGCCAGTATCATGACAATTCGTCGGGAACTGCACACGATGGGATTCCATGGCCGTGCTGCTGCCCACAAGCCCCACATCAGCAGGGTCAACGCCAAGCGACGTCTGGAGTGGTGCAAAGCCCACAGAAACTGGACAATGAACCAATGGAAACGTGTAATGTGGACAGACGAATCTCGCTACACACTCTGGCAATCCGATGGACGAGTTTGGGTTTGGCGCATACCTGGAGAACGCTTCTTACCTGAGGCAACAGAGCCCACAGTCAAGTGGGGAGGAGGAGGAGTCATGGTGTGGGGCTCATTTTCATGGTACGGACTGGGCCAGCTCGTTCCTGTGCAAGGAATCATGAACTCCGACCGTTATCTGAATATTTTGGACAACTGTGCACTTCCAACGTTGTGGCAATTTTTCGGAAACGGGCCATTTCTCTACCAACACGACAATGCTTCGTGCCACAAAGCGAGGCGTGTACAGCAGTGGTTTGCGGACTCAGGGGTCGAAGAAATGGGTTGGCCGGCACAAAGTTCCGACCTCAATCCTATAGAGAGTCTGTGGGATGAATTGGAAAGACGCTTACGGGCCAGATCACATCGGCCAACTTCTGTACCTGAACTGATTCTCGCTCTTCGGGAGGAATGGAGGAACATTCCGGAAAGTACCTACCAACATTTGGTGGAAAGTCTTCCCCGAAGGGTGGAAGCTGTGATTCGGGCAAAGGGATGTGCAACGCCCTATTGATTTCCATGAAATCGTGGCTAGAGCGCAAACGTGCATGTGTCCGGATATTTGTGATCATATAGTGTATATAAAAAGGAATGTTTCTGTAAGAAGGATTTTTTTTTTTTTAACTGAATTTTTTTAAGGGATTTTTTTTTTTAACTGAATGCAATATTGTATGTGTTGAACTTTTTCCAAAAACGCAGTACAATCTTCATTAACTAAAATTTTCTTGCCAATTTTACACATAAAAACATGATAACTTATAAATTACTACGAAAATTAAACATAAACACTTCTGTTGGGTCATTCAAGGAGTTCGTGGATGTCCAAAAAAAAAATTGCAATTACAAATTAGTTCAGTTCTAATGAACTTTTCACAGATCTGTAAATTCGTGAATCCGAAGCGTGAATGCCCAAGGTCTGACTATACAATGAATGGTATAACATAGAACTTGAAATCACACAATAAATATGGTTAAATAATCAAGTTTATAAATACTAATAAATATAAAGGATAACTCATGAATGGTCTGTAAGGGTTTTATTTTATCAATAAATATAACTTTAGATTAGTTCAGGTGAGGTAGTTAGAAAAAAGGAATGAACAAATTTTTGTGAAATAATAAAGACTAAAATCAGAATTAATTTTTGTACATACTATATAAAAAACTGTGTTCTTCACTTAATTTCATGTGTATTTGAACAGTTATTATAACAACTTGCAATAATTTTAATTCACACAAAATTCTAAAAACTTTTTTATTAATATTGTTGTTGTTTCTTGAAATAAATTTTTTAAAAATCATTTAATGCATTTACTTTTAATTGCTCTAGGCAGTAGGAAGAGAGTTGTTACTCCATTTGGCTGCTCATATGTTAAGAAGTTATCCAGTTGACCCATTCATCCAATATTTAATGGATAATACAAGGATACACATAATGCCTAGTATGAATCCTGATGGTTTTGAAATTGCACGTGAAGGACAATGTGTTGGGTCTCATGGAAGGTAAAGCAATGGATTTTATTGTAAATAGGACAGTGATTTTAGAATAACAGGTGTTTATTTTATAAGTTATGTGGTTTCTATTAAATTAATTCAAGTTGAGAAGAAAATAGTTATTATTTAATTTTTGTCAAGAAGTAAAACTACAATTTAAAAAATTATTTAAAATTTAAATTATAATTACAGTATTCCGAGCCATCTGCAACTCAATCTCACAATTGGAATGACACCAAATTTTGTAGGGGAACTAATGGTGACATGGGAAGAAGGATTCTACAAGAAAAAAAATTGTAATTCCAGAAAAATAGGAAAGAAGTTGTAGTCTACATAGCTGAGAATTTGCATAAAATGCAAGTGAATATCCATAATGGATATTCTCAACTATAGATAGTAACAACGAGTAATTTGGGCTATAAAGACAGGCAGAACCTCTGAGATAGATTCTGAGGACCAGTTCATCTCTGCATGCATTCTATGTTACCACAGCATCCATTACTTGTGAAGTTATTTTATCTTTACTAGTCCAATTCAGAAGCCGCTCTTCATTAGTTTAGAATCTGTCACAACCTGCATAATGGCTCACTGTCATTAATGCAGTGAAATTTTTGAAACAGTTATGCTAACAAGTTCAGCCTGACAGATGATGGAAACCAGTGTCAGAATAGATAATTACAGATGCTCCAACTGCGATCATTGAGGAAACCATTGCTAGTAGTAGCAGTGCCCAGGGAGTAGCATGACAACTGAATGTAAATGTTACCATGGTATGGAAAGTACTGCGGAGAGTTCTCTACTTCTATCCATATAAGGTCAGCTGATCAAAGATTAACCTTTGATCAACTCCAACACTACAATTATGATCAAAGATTAAGCTTTGCTTTGACATTTCTTGCCATGGAGAAATTCGTGGAGAGATGAGGCCAATTCTCATCCAAATGAGACTGATAACACCCATGCTTGCCAAATTTGGGCATTCCAACAACCTCATGCAGTTTAGGAAGTCCTGTTGCATTTACCAAAACACACTGTTTTGTGTGGCTTCACAGCAGAATTCATCATTGGACCATTCTTTTTTGAGAACATTACTCCAATCCTTCTTCCCATGTTATCAATAGCCCCCCTACCAAATTGGATGTTATTCCAGTGGTGAAATTGTGCTACAGATGGCTCTGAATAATGTCAGTTTAATTACAAATACCCTGTATTATAATATTACTAAAAAGTAATACTAGTAAAAATATTTATAATATCAGGGATAGATGAAGGGGGGTAATTCATCCATCCCTGATAATATTCATATATCTCTGGTAATTCATTCATTTCAACTTGTATTGAAAAAAAACATAGATTTCAGTGTTTTCTTTTTAATATTTATCAACCTAAAGATAAAATTAAAAAAAAAAAAAAATATTGGATAGAACAGAATTAAGGCCTCTTTCGAATACTACTAACATAATCACACACAAAAGCAGATAAAAAAATTTGCAAATTCTGATCAGTATTTTCATATCACTTTCTAACAAAAAATAAAGGAATTCCTTTATTTTTATTTATTAATAAATAAATTTTCTCCTAGGGCATTTTATTAAGTAAAATATTAACTGTTAACCTAATTAATTCAAACACAAATATGATCTGGTTTGACAATAAGTTTTTTACTAGGAAGATGGTTTCCATTTAATTAGAAACTCAAGTCTTTGATCCAATTTAATCATCACTTTAATGGATTAATGTAAACTGAAAATGCATCATTTTATATAATCTAGATCTAAAAATGTAAGCAATAAACATAATACAGGGCAAGTCAAAATGATGGACTCGATTTCAGACATTTATTCTGTGATGCCTAATGAACATATCTAATGTGAGACATGTGCTTCGAAAGGTTAACTTTCACAGTTTAGTTTCCAAGCAGCGTTTTCACTTTCTAAGGGTCAGCAGCGAGCGGTTAAAGAAAATGACATTGACTGGAGAACAGTGATCGTTCTGTGTGCTTGACTATGATGTAAACAACTCTATGATTAGTGTTCAATGGCATTAGTGATATGATGTGATGTAATGTGTTTGAAGTAAATTTTGAATGCTTACCTTTCATAGCACATGTCTCACAATACCAGATTAGATTTCATGTTCATTAGATTTCACAGGGTAAACTTCTGAATTCGGGTTCATCATTTTGACTTGCCCTGTATAATACCATGTATTGAGTTGATGCAAATGAAATGGCCAGAGTGATAGAGCACTGGAGACTGCTCCTCCCTACAGCAAAGCAGAAGAGTAGAATGGTACTTTCTACAGATGTGTGATGAACAAATTTCAGGCTTACCCTGTTTGGGCATTCTTGGCTTGCAAAGGATTTGAGAATCATCTTCCTGTATAAATTTTAAACTGGGCTATTTGGTAGAATTGCCACTGAGAACATTAACAAAACATTTGGGAACAATACAGCCAACGAACGAACCATTTGCCGAGAGTTTATGATGTCCAAAGCTACGATACAGACCTGCAAAACAAGGCACATGGTCACCAAACTCACATTAACCTGTTGCAGCTTCTGATGATATTCTGTTGGTATAGTTGCAGCCGAGCTGCGGAAAAACATATTGTGAGATAGCTACTGAGGTAGGTGTTCACCACACAGCACTTGTTTGGTATCTGGTTGCATTGGATAGTCAAGAAATGGTCAGGTGGACATCCATATGCCAACTGCCAACAAGACCAGGTGTTTGGAAGTTTGCATATTTTTCCTTGCCAGAAATAAACAGGAACCTCTATTGCATTGAAACACCATTTGTGGCAAAAAATGGTTAAACAAGGCACAGTTTTCTGGATGGCATCCTAAGCCACCCCTACATCCCAAGAAGATGATTATGGGAGAAAAATGGTGAGCCACAGCTGGTAAAAATTGATCAGATTTTTATGATAAGGGGCCAAACCATCAATGCAGAATGTTATTATACTGAATTGCAACAGATGCACCAGAAATTGTTGCAGAAAACCAGCTTTGGTCCACAGATAAGGTGTTTTTGACTCCAGGACAATGCCCATCCTCATGTCGCACAACAAATAATACTGACAGTAGATACTTTGGGCTATGAAGCATTGCCTCACCTACATATTCTCCGAACTTATCTCCTATAGATTGTTGTTTGTTTTGTTGCTTGGATCATTTGCCATCGAGGAAACAGCTCACGACAGACAACGAGGTTTCACTTGTAATTGATGACTTCTTCAGATCCCAATCAAAAGACTTTTTTTTTGTTCAGGGGTCATGGACTTGCTGGATAGATGGTGACTATGTGTCAATTCACAGGAGGATCATTTTGACTAGGCAAGATATCAAAATTTTCAGTTATTCACATCCAAATGTGTTGCTCATATTCAGGACATTTTATTTGCACTGACCCAAAAGTTCCAAATGATGGGGAATAATCTTCAGGAACAAAAAGGCCAGCAAACATGATCGATGGGGGTCCAATTAAATGTTGGGTGAGCTGTAAGCATTTCATAAAAAAATAATGACTGCGCAGCTGGAAGACTGTTTAACATTGTATATACAGGGTGTTCCATTTAATCTGACAAATCAAAATAACTCGAAAAATACGCATCATACAAAAAAATAAAAATGCACATATTTAATGTTGTTCAAAAAGCTATCCCTGAGGGTGGGGATGGAGGCAACTTTGAAATCTTAAATAGGAACCCCTATTTTTAATGTTATCTTCAGATTGTACACAACATTTGAGAAACTTCTTATTCTTGATGTCTTTTCAATTGATCCAATCATTTAGGAAAAAGAGTTATTCAAAGTGTGGAACTTTTAAGGTTTTGAAATCAATTTTATTGATGAAGACAAAAAGAGATAGAATTCTGCTGGCCGTCACTCCCCCTACTAAAGATTCTGCGTGGGTTCTAAAAAATTTTGGATTTTTCAAATTCTGACTTTGGATTCTTAAAGACCATCAAAAAGTAGAATAGAAATGTCTCTTAACACCCACCTGCTATTTCTTTGTCTTTATTGATAAAATTGGGTTCAAAAATTTAAAAGTTCCACACTTTCAGTGCCTCTATCTTCTAAATGGTTGGATCAATTGAAACAAAACCAAGAACAAAATATTTCTCGAATATTGTGTACAATCTGAAAATACCATTAAAAATAAGGCTTCCTATTTAAGATTTCAAAGTTGCCTTCTCCCCCACCCTCAGACGGTTTGGTATCACTGGATAGCTTTTTAAAAAATATTAAACATGTGTTTTTTTATTTTTTTGTAGGATGCGTATTTTTCGAGTTATTTTTATTTGTTAGGTTAAATGGGACACCCTGTATAAGATAAAAGCTATTAAAAGGAAAAAATTCCAGAACTTTCATAAAAAGAAAGAATAATTTTTCAATCTGTCTAAAATAAAAAAAAAAAAAGAAGCCTGTTTTAAGTTCGAAAACTTTCACAGGAAAACAAACCTGCTTAAGAGTTCCTTGCAATTCCATCTTAGATAGGTTGTATTTTTCAAAGATAAATGAATTGAAATTTTGACATACCATTTTTATCTTAATTTTTCCTAATGATTTAACTCAATCAGTGATCATTACAACCAGATACATGTATTTTATATTGAAAAAAGCTTTCATCAGATGATAAGAAAATTTAGATCAGTTTAAAAACAAAAAAACTGCACATTATTCTAAGGTGTAGCCAAGGGATGAGGGGGGTCAAAAATTGCTTTGTGTGTGACTTCATTTCTTTTTATTTTCTTTTTTGGTTGATAAAATCCTAAATAAAGCACAATATTTTACCTGAACCTTTCCTAGAGGTGCAAGATGCAAAAGATTGAAAAATGTTGCCTACTTTTATAGCATACCTCTTCTGAAAATGAAATAAGATCCTCCCTCCACCAGAGACCAGAGGAATTTCTGACTACACCAATGATATAATTGTTAAGGTAGCATTTTGTCTTATGAATTATGATTTGAGCTTTTCTCAAATCAAACTTTCTCACAAAATCACACGCACTTTCCTGTAGAAGGAACAGTGGTTATATGTAAGACTTGTGTACAAGTGATATCATATCAGGGTTGCCTAATAATGTGTTCCTCTCATTTTTGCTTCAGTTTGTTGATAGTATATTGTGAAATTTCTACTTACAGACAGTCATCCAGACATAGCTTTTATGTTGAACTAGAGATGCCAGAAATAAATTTTTAGTTTCTTAACTATATTGGTAAGCAAAAAAAAAATATCAACTCAGCCTACAATTCTGAACTTGGGAGTGTCCTCAAATTTTGTTTAGCAAAAAATAGATTTAGGTATCTGTTAATTCTACAGAAATAACCTTTCAACTCGTACTAAAATTTTTTCAGCTAAATTTGGAATAGGAGGCTAGCTGATTTTCTTTATTTCTTTTTTTTTTTGCTCACCATATAGTTATCCCTGATATTTCTCTTTATAGGTACTGTTTATTATTTCTATTTAAAAATATCAACAAAAATTTTAATTTTTTTCATTAACGTTTCATGCCATCAAAGCTAAATCATTGACACATCTTCTATCATAAACAAGGGTTGGAAATTTAATAGTAGCAAGCATGTAATTATAGCCGATAAAAAGTAGTATTAAAATGCTTACAGTCCTTCAAGATGGGTTGCCAACATTGTATACAAGGCATTGCCAGCAATGTGGAAATCATAGAATACCTACATGTAAAATAATACCAGTTCTGTTGATGGTTTGGATGAAACAGTCTACCATTTGAGAATTTCTGGAACAGTTTGGTAGCAAATGCCATGAAGTAGTTCCTTCATCTTTGGAATCATTGTTCTGTAAGGCAATGAAAATTCCCTGCAAGCCTCACACAGATCTTCATAACATTGTCTTGCTGTACGGCCTTGAGCACATTCAATCAATTTTTATCCAGCTCTACTGTTCCTGCCTCAAAAATACAACCTGAGACCACCGACTGACAGATGACTCTTTCCTACTCCAATGTGTATGCACATAGCCTCGGATGGGGAGTCTCTTTATTAGGAGGTGGTTAGAAGTATAACTAACATGCGGAATAAGCTAGGTATGCTGTCATGCATATAATTATGTTGTCACTATTAAAATTCCAACATATTCAGAGATTTTTAAAATGGATGCCTTTTGCTTGGTAAAATTTTCTGCCACATGCCACAGCTCTTTCATTGATAAATGGTCCCATTCCTGGCACAAGGATTGCTTTAATGACTCTACACATAAATTGATTGGGCTATGACTGCCAAAATCGACCATTGGATTAGATCTGGAGGAATAGGGCAGCCATTCTCAAGATGTGATGAAGTCTGGAAAATGAGCCTTGCCACTTTTGTGTTGTTTTTACTCTGTGAGCAGGTGCCGAGTCATGCTGAAATGTCTATTCCTAATTCCCAAAGTGCTGCTGATTCACTACAGCTTCCAGAAGTTTGGCCGGTATACTTCTTTGTTAATTTTCACACCTTGATCAATAAAAACAAGGAACATTTTGCCATTCACTAGGACTCCACCCCATACAAAGACTGATTTAGGATTTTGGCGGTGTGATGATGGCAGATGATCCGGTGGCTTCTCTTGACCAGGTGCTGGCATTTTAGCGATTGTGTGACTGCTCAGTTGTGAATAAGTTTTCATCTGTGAAAGAGGATTTCCCCCATCTTGGCATGGTGAAGGTTTACATGGCAATTTGATATTGTTATTATGGAGCTGGCTCTTCTGGGACTTGTAGGGTTTTAGTCAGAGCTCCTTGTTGGCTATTTGGGAGACAGATTCATGACTGATTCTGATCTCACTGGCAATTTTCCTTAGAGACCCTTGAATTTTGGTTATGTCATTTTATGATGAGCTCCCGGTTCCTGTAAGTGTTCATGTTGCATTTTCTTCCTCTCCCCGTACAACCACCTTCATGCCCTACCCATTTGAATCCCACAATGGCTTCGAATATCATCTGTCTTGGCACACTGAGCAATAGAGCAATTATATATGCTTTCCAGCCTCAAAAAATTTCAGATCGTTTGTTTATGTATTTTTTATGAGAAGATAGTGGGAATAAAAATGTGGAATTTCAGAATATATTGGAACTAAACCATAGACAATATTATCATATACAAATCAATTTTAATTGTGTATTTCAATTTTTTACAGAATATATTTAATGTTTCTCCATTATTTCTTGTCACCTTGTATAACTGGCATACATCGTTCCTTGCTTCTTTTGGTGGCTTTGCTGTTTAGTATCCATGTTTCTGCTCCACATTATTTTCACATAAATGAGGAAAAAACATCTATATACAGATGAATTAGAAAGGGAATATAAATATATAGAAATGAAAATGGGACTGCTATCAAACTAAGAAAATGTAAGAGATATAAGAGATGTATTTCTGAATCTTACTCAGTTTTACATTAAATAAAAGGATATTTGCAATATAAATATATAATTGTGGTTTTTTCTTCTTCTTTGTAAATAATAAAGATAGTGGTCTGTCATACCCATATTGATGTTTTAAGAAATTTTTCAACACAGATACTAGGATTAAATACTAGTACAATCAATAAGTTTGGAGACTGTGCTGATATCTCCAATTGGGCTTGGAGGAAAAGGGAACAATTTGACTCTGGTAAGGAGGAAGCAGCACCACAATGCAGGGTTTTTCCAAACAATGTGTGTCAGTGAACTGCAGTTGTTCACTTTCGTCGGAAGCAGAAATGGCATATGAAGAACAATATGTGAATATCAAATTCTGACAACAGTAAACAAGGAGAGGTACACACAGAATCTGGCTTGCCTCTGAGATGCTGTCCACCGGAAATGCCCAGAACTCTGGAAAAGCAAGGATTAGGTAGGCTACTGCAACATGACAATGCCCCCGCATATCAGTCTTTCATGGTGCAGGTTGCACTGGCCTACTCCCCGGATCTTACCCCATGCAACTTTTACCTCTTCTGCCATCTGAAAAACGAACTCAAAGGATGCCGTTTCAAGAGTGCATCTCAGGTTCAGGAAGCAGCGACGGCCACCCTGAAGACCGTCTTCAAAGGCTTCCAGGAATGTTTTCAGAACTCTACTCGCATTGGCAGAAGTACATAATTGCAGAGGTGGAGTACTTTGAAGATGGTTGTGTGTAACTCATGATAACAATACATCATAATTGTCAGGAAGGCCAGTCTCTGAACTTATCGATCATACAAGTATGAAAAAGGAATTAATTTTGCAAATGAATGTTTTTATAAGACAATTTTTCAATCATACATGTTTTACTTAGTAATGATAAATCAGAAAAAGGCAATGAAAATTATTATGTTAAAGGTTGTTTGCTATGAAATAGGTAGAATTTTCCCTTCTCCAATGTGATTTATATCTAGGGTGTTCTTAGCACTTTGGGCTATATGGGAAATAAATACTTATTATTCTACAAATTGCAAAGCTTGCTAAAGATACTTCCTAGGGCATAAAAGTGTAACAAAATATTTTTCGGTTGTTTAAACATTTTATAGGTTACACAGAAATAGAAAATCATATATGTTAATATTTGTATGTAAACTAACAATGTATAACTCTTATTAAATGTTTTTTTTTTAAATTATTTATTGTAAATATATTAATAATTATTCTTGGTATAAGAAAATTGCTCAGTTGATTGACTCAACTGTATAGTTCTTGTTTTACACTCCTAACTAAAATGCTTATTTCTTAACTGTTCCTTCTGTTTCAGGGAAAATGCGCGCGGTTATGATCTGAACCGTAATTTTCCGGATTACTTCAAAATAAACAAGCGGCAGCAACAGCCTGAAACAAAGGCAGTACGCGTATGGATCTCAAACATACCGTTTGTGCTGTCCGCAAATCTTCACGGGGGAGCACTTGTTTCAAATTATCCGTACGATAATGTCCCCAATGAATGTAAGTGGAACAGAAATACAGTGGAATTTAATAAATGAACAAATCTTTGCTTAAAATAATTGATTGAAATAGACATTTAAAACAAATATTACACTTATTCGTTTGGATATAAGAATACAATGTTAACTCATATGTGCTAACTAATTGAATTTTTTTTTTAATTTTGCAAAAATTAATGTAAAAACATAACATGGCTTCCTTACATATTTATTAGGACATGAATATTATCAATTGAGTATAATCAATTACTGTGAAGCTTTTGATTTCTAAACACAATACCTTTTAATGACTTGCCTGTCCATTTTTGATTTTTTTTTTATTTATTTATTTCATCTTCACACCTTGAAAGTAAAAACAAATGTATCTGAAATTTTTCCTCTTCTGGTTGGCAATGAAAACCTCTAACCTGCATAAGATGGAATGTATTGATTCTTAAAGGCTCAATGTAATTAGTAAATGCATCATCGTAAACGCTTTGGTGTAGGTTATTTTATTTTTCTTCTATGTTCTTCGGTTTCCTAATATCATGTCTTTCATTCTTCTGTGCATGCTGATATCTGGTGATTGTTTTGAATATTCTTTTTAACACTTTTCGAACATTATTTACTTTGCTCATTTTACAGGAATAATGGACATTCATTTGACCTTACTGATAACTTCCCTGATCATTTCAACAATAACCACAAAACTAAACAGCCTGAAACTTTGGCTATGCAATCTTGGCTTAAATCAACCCAATTTATTTTATCTGCTAGTCTGCATGGGGGTAATATGGTCGCCATTTATCCATATGACTCCCTTCGGTTTAACAGTAAGTTTTGCAACATATTGTTTCAAAATAGATTAAAGAAATAGTAAAACACTTTAAATTCAAAATTGGACATAAGAAGCATTTTTTATGGAGAAACTACAGGAAAATTGAAAGGAAAAAGAATTTAGGAAATTTTACCAAATTCTTGATTAAAAAAACCAAAAAAAACAAGCAATAATACTGATAAAAAGTGTTAAAAATGAAATAAAATTAATTACTATATATTATAAACCCTGACACAGGAACATAATACGTCCATTTGTATTTTAGTTAATTTAATTTTATTATATTACATTCTATCCTATTTGTTTCCCATATTTTCTCCATAGAAATGTTACAAAGCATAAAAACATAAATGAACTGAAACTAGAAAATGTGACCTTCTTAAGTTAGGCTATATTAATATAATTCTAGTAAACATGAAAATAAATTGCATCTAATCTGGAATGTAAAT
Organism: Rhysida immarginata; assembly: GCA_023313115.1. Taxonomy (NCBI): domain Eukaryota; kingdom Metazoa; phylum Arthropoda; class Chilopoda; order Scolopendromorpha; family Scolopendridae; genus Rhysida; species Rhysida immarginata. Next base: position 155,103 of record JAHWFO010094270.1, read on the forward strand.
ATAGGTTATTCAAAATGAAGGAGCAGATTTAAAATATTTATTTCAATTAACGACAATAGATAGAGACACTTATGGCGCCGCCACAGGAAAGGTCGTTTTGTGTGCTGCAGTATGCAAAGAGTGAATTCATTGTTGCTGTGCAGCATACATTTTGTGCAACTAAATAAAACTTAGTGATGTATCATATGTTGTCTCTATCTATTGTCCTTCATTAGAAATAAATATTTTAAATATGCTCCTTCTTTTTAAATAACCCTATATTAGAGATTAAGTTTAATATATTTCCTATTGAGTGTCCCAGTCAATCCAAAAAAATAAAAATAACAATAATAAGCATTTTCTCTTTGGTTTATATCATTATCTAACCATTGTTATATTTATGTTAACTAGATTTATCTGTCTCTACAATAGAATTAACCACTAACCTAGATGAATAGCAGAAATAACAAACCTCTTGTCCACAAAATGTACATACAAGAAATAAAATCCATTTTATTTGGACAAGAGATATATAAATATCAGAATTTACTAAAATTGATAACTATACATTGCAAACAGTTAGTCAGCACAAGTGGAGTGTCAACTCCAGATCTCCGACTCAGTCCCATTGAGTATCAAGAAATCAAAAGTTATTAATCTTTAACAACATCATTTCTAGCAGTGCTGCACTATCCCTTGTGCAAAGTAATGAAACAAAGCATGTTTTCTATATTACTCGTAATCCTGTACTCAAAAAAACCCAAAAAAATTCAGTTTGATCATTTTTTATGTTGGCTGATGCAATCATTACATCAGCAGCAACTGTATTGCATCAAATTTTAGAATCCTGTCCAACCACCATAGCGTACATTGGTTCATGCAATCATTACACTGACAGCTACAGTATATCATCAGATTTTAGAAACCTGACCAGATGTGATTCAACCACCATTCAAGATGGATATGATACCTAGGAAACGTATGAACATTGTAACTCTGCATGAACACACAGCTAAGATGCTTCGAGAGATTGTTTCAGGGGTTGATATGAGTTTAGCAACTGTCAGCTGTGTCATCAAGTTGAAGCAGGAAACCGGATTGGTTTCTCCAAAACATAAAGGAAAACGTGGTTGCAAGAAGAAAACAACTCCTAGAGATGACACTTGCTTGCATCGACAAAGCAAGACTTGAAATTGTTTGTTTCAGTTAATTTGCATTGTGAATTAAAATACCAAATAGGTTCAAAGCAAAAAATATGAGCAAAATGCTGTCTAACATATTAGTTGGACATTATTTAAAAAGAAAATATTCAGTGTTCTCCCCAGATATTTTTTTTATATAAGGGGGAATGAATAAATAGCTGTATTTTAAAATTTTGTGCAGTAAAGTTAGCTAGGAGTCAGTAAAATTACAGTTGAGAGTTTGAATAATCTATGATTAAATTTTAATGATACTTTCTGAATGATCTATAAATTTAATCCTGATATACAGTAGATCTTTCTTTGAAAATAATTTGTATACGTGTGAAATTCGGAGCATAACAGATTTATTCTCAATTTAAAACAATGATATCTTAATTTTGTAATTTAAATTTGTTTAATAAATTTCCATTCACCTAATTACTTGTCATTAAAAAAATGCTCTACCTTATCATTTTACATCTACTTTAAATATACAGGGTGAATACAAAAGTCTGAACCCCCCCCTTTTATTTTTTGAACGGAAGCAGTTATGTCAATTTTGATGGATCCAATGAATAGGAAGTTTCTATCCTATGTTGCACTTTTCATCACCCCAAATATGCAAATTAGGACACATTCAAAATTTATCTCATAAACCGTAAGGGATAGAGAAAAAAACCCAATTGCAAACTTGTTCAGCATAAAAAAACAAACAAAACAAAAACAAATCATCCACATCGGACCAACCAATCACCCACAATCACGTGGTGAACTGTTTGTAGTTTACAAACAGTCACACTGCACAAGGAAAACTGAATGTTGATATTTCCACCATGTAAAGCATGCAAATCAAAAAATTAACATAAATTACCATACTCACATTCACTTTCATACAGAAAAGCAAATAAAAGGCATGTTTCAGCACACAGAAGACAGAACAATACCAGGATGGCAAGCTACACTGTTCCGGAAATGGTCAACATGATCTTGGTGATTGTGGGTGATTGGTTGGTCCGATTTGAATGATTTTTTTTTTGTTTTGTTTGTTTTTTTATGCTGAACAAGTTTGCAATTGAGTTTTTTTCTCTATCCCTTACGATTTTTGAGATAAATTTTAAATGTGTCCTAATTCGCATATTTGGGATGATGAAAAGTGCACCATGGGATAGGCCACTCACAACTTCCTATTCATTGGATTCATCAAAATTGACATATCTGCTTCGGTTCAAAAAATAAAAGGGGGGTTCAGACTTTTGTATTCATCCTGTATATACAGGGTGTTGTAAAATTTCATGTAAAAAATGATAGGGGTGATGGAATATACGATTCTAAGCAAAAAAGTTCATATGAACACTGGTCCGAATTTGAGCGATAACCGAGATATGAACAAAAATAAAAATCATCTAGGATGATGAAATTTGTGAGAATAATAGGGTACATAAAATTGTGTATACCATTAAAATTTTATCGAATTCCAACAAGTAGTTTCCAAGTTACGTAATCAACATCGTAACACGTGATGGTTAGTATTCACATGTGAGCACGTGTTACGATGTTGACCGCGTAACTCGGAAACTACTTGTTGGAATTTGTTCAAATTTTAACAGTATGCACAGTTTTATATACCCTATTATTTCTTCGAACTTCATTACCCTAGGTGTTATTATAGAAAGTGAGTTATTAACTTGTTGATCTTAGTGGCAGCATTTTTATTTCTGTTCATATCTCAGTTATCCTTCAAATTCGGACCCTTGTTCATATGAACTTTTTTTGCTTAGAATTGCGTATTGCATATTCCATCACCCCTATTATTTTTGACATGAAATTTAACAACACCCTATATAAAAGCCTCTTAAAATATACAGGGTGATTCAGAACTTAATATTACAGAAGAATAAAGTAAATAGATGGTACTAAAACAAACATTTTTTATTCAGCAAAGTGTGCCCTTTCTCACACTCAGTATGGCCCTACACTTGCTTCTTTGCAGCAATCATCCATGCAAGGACCAGTGGCTTAATTCTCTGATGACTGAGCTTTCACTGAAAAATAACAAATAATGACTTTGAAAACATGTCCATTACAGAAGTGTTTCGAACTGAGCAAAGCAACATCTAAAATAGTGCACTGAAAATGAATTATCATACAATGGAAACATATCTTTTGAAGCAGCGAATCTCTGTACACACTCTGGCATTCAGATGCTCGAGTTTGGATATGGCAGATATTTGGAGAACCCTTTATGCTTGACTGTGCACACTTCTTGTACACGACACTGGCTGCCACACATGTTCAAAAAAACCTGGTGTTGGCATATATGGTGGCATACATAAGGTTCTTAAGATGTTTCCACAAGAAGTCCAGCAGATAAAATCTACTTTCAATGAACCTAAAAGCAACAAACAATGGCAAAGGGTCAAAACATTGAAGCAACTGTTGCATAGTACTGGTGTGAGATACATGGCACACATTGTTTAATAATAAAAAAAAAATGTTTCTTTTAATACCCTCTATCTACCATATTCTTCTGTAACAGAAGTTCTGACTCACCCTGTATATCTTTTTAAAATAATGATTCAGTTCCGAAGCACGAAAATATTTGAAATACTGTAATTGATATGATGAATTTTATAATGTAATGCTTAAAGACTAACAATGAAAAGAAAACAATTTTTTAACATTTTGAACTGTGAGTAAATTATTTAGAATATAGGCCCTACTTTTATATAAAAATTAATAAAAATCAGTTGCAACAAAACCCAAGGGGGAACTTGTTAAATTACCATTCCTTTAGAATGTAAAAATAACAGAGTACCTACATTAATTTTTATTATTATTTTATAAGTATTAAAGTAGCCTATTTAAGTGTTAATGGCAAAATTACACATCATATTTTCTGGTATATACAGTAGGTCACACTCTTTTAGAAAAATTCTGGGGCCTGCAACTAATAAAATAAAGAGAGGGTGAAGAGAAAATATAATAAAAATTGTAAAATTTTCTTATAAAATTTGACCCAAAACATTCGGCAAAATCAGTGAAGGAGTGTTCTGTTCTGGATTGGCTTCACAATCACCAGACATAAACCCAATAGAACATCTGTGGGCCCATCTCAACTGCTGTCTTAATCATATGTATATTATATTACATTTGCAGGACCTAGAAGTTTATTAAGTATGAACTACACACTGGAAAATCAATTCTATGTATGGAACTGAAAATTAAGTAGCAGCTTGCTTTATTAATTGCTTAATGTAATTAGCTTAGAATTGCATTGTTGCTTTTATTAACTATTAATTACTTATTTATGAACAAAACGCGATGAATTTACTACCACATAATACATAAACAAATTACTTTAAAAATTAGAACATGTCAAATTTTAAATTATAGCTGGGAATAAATGATCAAACAAGTTAAATGCCATTCATACCCTCAACACCCTTTTTTATTTCAGGGAGCTTTCAAAGTTTTGACTTCAACCTATACTACTTTATAATTGTGGTAATCTCATAGAATGCATTAAATGCAAAGTTTACAATTATTCTTCTTTTTTCCTAGCCAAGAAAGAAAAATTTATAATGAATTGATCTTTTAACGTATAAATAAGTTGTTTATGCCTACCAAAGTGAAACTAAGAAGTTGTTTCTTCTCACTTTTATTTTCAATTAAATACATTCTTTAAGTTGGGTATAATGTCGGTTCCAAGTTGGGGAAGAAGCACTGTATGTAATGACTTTTAAACCAAGAAGTGCAAGGCATTTAAATATTTATTTAAAAATAAAATCAGCTTGATGGTTTTATATTGCCTTTCAAATAATATTACAAAAAAGACAAAAGTCACTGTTAGAAGTGTTCTTTTTCTTCAAATAAATCAGTTTTTCAAATGGATGAGGTATAAATGAGGCCAACAAGAGACAGGTCAGAGCAAGAAAAGTCATCTGACCATTGTAGTCTGAGCAACAATCCATCCTTCATTGTTTCCAACAAATGAAAAAACACTGATTGTTAAAACAAAGATGAAAACAGTGATCAGGCCTGTCTGTCGGGTATAAATTATGAACAAAGATTGTTGTTGTTGTTGTTCTTCATCTTATTATTATTATTATTATTATTATTATTATTATTATTATTATTATTTATTTATTTATTGTTTTGAAAATAGGGAATATTAAAAATTTGTAGCATGATTCACATGCTAGCAAATGAAATCAATAGTGTTCTTTATCTCTTATCATCACACTCTTTAAATATAATGTGAGAAATTAAAAGATGACATAAGGTCCTTAGTTGACATTTTAAGGGCATCAGATCAAAAATGAACAGAACCGACGAGGGAAAATAGAAGAAAAACATTGATCAGAAAGTTTTTACTGGTGTGAAACAGAAAACTTATCAAATATAGTATAAGTGAATTCCTACAATTATTGATTTAAGATTTGGCACTCAGAACACACATTACGTGTGAAATAGAAAAAAAGGCCCAGGATAACAATATGGTAGCATCTATTGTGAATGACTACCTGAATCCTAAAGATGAGAATTCCTCGAAACGCATAGATTCACAATAAATGCTACCATATTGCTATCCTGGACCTTTTTTCTATTTCATAATTACAGCAATATTGACCAGAATGCAACCGACTGATTTAATACATTACGTAACAAGAGAGATTGCAGAAACATTGAACATCCATCATTCGTGCATTCACAACCACCAGGAAAAGCTGGGATACATAAAGCAAGCTCGATAAATGGGTTCTCGTGAACTCAATAAAGTTCATTTGACAGTGCGTATAAACATCTGCAATATGCTCACAAAATGTGAGGTAAATGATCCTTTTTTGAAGTGACTGAAACCAGTGATGAGTAGCAGATTGTTTACAATAATGTGCTGTGCAAATGATCTTGGTTTCCAATATGATGATTTGCCTCAAACATCATAGGAAACAGACATTCACCAGAGGAAGATTATGCTATCAGTGTGATGGAATTTTATCAGCAACTTGAAAAAATTATCCGGGTCAGCCTGATATAGTTTCAAAAGTTGGAAGCTATATCCCTGCACTGCTCTTTTTTGCAGAAGCATGAGCAAACATGGACCTGCCTGGCAGCAACCTATGTCATGTGGAGTTCTGCATGTAGGATGTTGCAAACAATGCCATGGCTGCTGTTGACTTTTCCCATGATCTGTTTCATGATGATATGGTGGTCTGAGAGGACTATTGTCCCACTTGCTCCGCGGTTCGTCTTCCATGCCTGTCTGGCTGCACTGGAAACGTCAATATCACATGGCGACCGTTCCATATGAGGGGCATTATTTGTTTGGCATTGTTCATAAATGCCCACAAACTGCTCATGGATTTGTTTGGCATTGTTCCCCTGCAAATGCAGGAACCTAATCATGGCTCACATCTCCAATTTCCCGACAGGCTGCACCATGTTGCTTTCGATGCTTTGGCGACGTTTAGTGGTTCTGCACCAAATGCCACTTTGCATCCTCCAGCACTCCAGGAATGTCGCTTCCCAGTGGCACCATGCATTTTCAAAAGTGACAGTTCTTTCATGTTGATTGTAATGACTTAATGACCACCTCTCGTATCTTGATTGTTGAAGTAATTATATATTACCTTTGCCCTCCTATGAAGCCTATTGTTGGAAATTCCTTCATTGCGAAATGTTAGCTGTCCAATTTTGTGTTCTGTTAGTTGTGTTCATCGACCCATTTTCTGTAATCTAAAGTTCACATACAGATTGCAATAGGTAAAGGACAAGTTACATTGTGAACAGGGTGCACTGAAACATTAAGGGATTAAAAGAAGTTTGTTCAGTATAAATGTTTGGGGGCAAGGGTATATTTTTAACACACGTGAAATCTAACATCTCTGGGATTTACCTTTCAAATAACGTATGTTTGGGATTAACATTGAATGGTTTCATTGTTTTGTCACAGAACACAACATTTGGAGACATTTGTTATTGTCTGTGTTTTCCAGAATCACGAATAATGCATTTGGCTAAACTTTCTGCATAGACTGTATAAACTAAAAAAAATTTTTCTAAAATAATACAGGTTTATTTAAAAGGTTCATCTGATATCAAATTAATGTTTTTGAATTTAACAATTACTGAGTCATCAATAATACATTAATTAGAAAATAAACTGTCCAAGTTTAGTTTCTCAATTTATAAATGCATTATTTGGCTTTCCACACATTTAACAGTAATGTTCAGATAACAGTAGAATTTTCTTCTGTATTCGTGCAAGCACATTTACCTGTGTAGGGCTCCATAACAATATTGTGATTTTTGAGCTCATCCAAGGTAATCTTCTAAAACTCAAAGAGATTTCTGTTTTACTGGGTGTATCATCTATTTAATACAGGGTTAATAGGTATGGCATTATCTCCATTTGAATTAAATGAATCATTTTAAATAATTTATAATAAAGTTACTGTATTATTCAAAAAATTTTATAAAATTTTAAAAATAATTTGTTCTAAGCTTCTTTCTCTCTCTCTCTCTCTCTCTCTCTCTTGTTAAGTTTGATTAACAGTCGAACCCCATTATTATGGATTTTGTGGGAGCCAAAATTTTGTTCATATTATCCAGAAAAGAAATCCCGATACTGCAAAGTTATGAATCAAGTCTCAGAGTATGTTGTTAAAAATTATTGTCATTTTCATTTATTTCAAAAAAATACTTGGTTAGTGAAATAAAAATGCATTGTATAGGGTTGTAAACATTGTGAATTGTGATCAATGCATGGAAACACCCATATTTATATAAACATTGAAAACCAATCAGAACTCTCAGTTCTCAAATCCCACGTGCTTTGTTGTTTATTTACACTAAGAACCAATAAGAATTTGTGATTATGGAATAACACATGTTTCCTTGTTTAGAAAAAAAAAATTCCCACCTGCTTTTTTTTCTTTCTTTTTTATTAATATACAATAAATATTTCGAACAATGTAACTTTCTTGGAATGAATTTCTCCATTTTCTTCATATTATCTGGGATTTGATTGAAAAAACAAAACAAAAAAAAAATTAAATGATTAATTTTGTGTAGAAATAGCATTCACGTAGATGGGGCCAGAGGAACGGTTTGTATTGAGCAGGAATTCATATTAACCAGATTCTAAATACAGGGTTCGATTGTATTCAAACTTTACTATTTTTTTTTCCTCATCCCCTAACCCCACCCATAACTATAAATCACTTCTTTTTCATAACAACTTGAAATCCTTTAACACATAAAAGGATTTAAACTAGAATAAAAGTTTTGTTTGATTTCAGGAATAATGTGCGCGATTATGATTTAAATCGAAATTTTCCGGATAACTTCCAAGATAATTTCGTAAAAGAACAGATTGAAACAACAATGATGCGCGATTGGTTGGCAAGATTCCAGTTTATTCTCTCTGCAAACTTGCATGGTGGTGCACTACTAGCATCATATCCTTTTGACAATGTTCTTTCAAAATGTAAGTGAAACAATTGTGAAATCTACACTGGAGGCAATTTATTTCTTTTTTTTTTATCAAAAATTTTCAAATCTTAATTCAGAATATCTATCAAATCCATGTAAAAACAATTCTATATGATTGTAAACTCTTCAAAGCTATGATATCCTAAATCCACAGTCACTTGTTATCATGAGTTGATGAAGTAATCTTTATGACGTGATAAATTGTCCCGAGAGAAAACCAAGAGAAATAAATATTATTTCGGGTGCACCAGCAAACTCTAGACAAAAGTTAATTAGTTTCTTGCCACATTTAAATCTGATGCACACACTAAATGGCTCTGGGATAAGCCAGATATACGTGTTAAATGTTTATAACCTTGAAATGGCTGATCATTCATTTCTTTGGATATAGTGAGATTCACTATTTATACTTTGGCATGAATGTATGAAGCCACAGAAAAGTCTAAAGAAAGCTCTGCTAATCCAACATGTTGATGCCATTTGAAGGAGAAGCATGCACGGACTCCAGCTATCATTCAAAGAGTCCAAGAGCCCATTTTGGAGTCCAGATATGAACCTTTTGGATACAGCATTATTAAAAGGGTATCTAATAAAGCCAGACATCCCAACATTACATCCCTTCAAGCTGCTATGAAGGCAACATTTTTAAAGTTCTATAAGGATCAGTTGAAGAGAGGATGTGCATGCTTTCGACCAAGAATTGAAGGACAAAATTTAGCAAGGATCCCTGAAATATAATGCATTTATTCTATGGAACTGAAAGTTGTATTGTCAAATAAACAAGAGTTTTTTGCAATCTATTTGATTTGTCTGAATTTTGCCAGCACATCCAAAACCTTTACAATAGTTTATATGGTAAAAAATATATTAAGAATATAGGATCTACATCAAAATTCCATAAATTAAGGCAATAGTATACATTCAAGTGCATTGTTGCCTAAATTTATGTAACTTTAATGCACCACCATTCTATCCTGCAAATTCGCTTAGGGGTGGGGGTGGGGTGATAAGCTATTACGGTATATGGTACAACTATGTTCCCCACAGACAGGTGAAATTGGCCTCGGTGGCTCAGTGGTTGCGTGATCGCCTCTGATGCCCGAGGACGCGGGTTTGACCCCGGCAGAGGACGACGAGGATTTTTTCAGGGGAAAATCCTGAGATCACACACTTCCTTCGGAAGGGAAGTAAGCCGTTGGTCCCATGTAGTCGTTTGCCGGCTGCACATTAACCTTCCATCAGGCGCAATACTGTTTGTCACATCTTCAGGTGCAATGAGCCTGTTAGGCACATTCCATTAAAAGATCTGATTGTAACCATAAAACCTTTTTTTATCTTTTTAAATCATCCTTCCATTAAAGAAAAACGTTTTTTAAGAGTTTTCTGTTAATTTAAAACGTAAGAGTTATAAAAAAATGACAAATTCACAAAATTTACAAGAGCGGTATAATTGAGAGGGACCATGTGCCTGATAGGCTCATTGCACCTGAAGATGTGACAAACAGTATTGCGCCTGACGGAAGGTTAAAAAAGATGTAAAATACAGTAGAACTTGGTTACATGAATAAAATAATTCAATTTAGTGAATCGATTTTGAAAACATACATGCCTCAGAAACTTTGCAAAATTAGTAGCAATGCGCCTGACAGAACACTTTTATCACTGTCCTCAATCAAAAATTTTTGACATGAACTAAAGGTCACTAAATAAGAGACAGCTATTCAAAGTTTCAAGTGTTTCTGGTATCTAGGAGGGCGAAGGCGATCTATAATAAGAGAGCTGTGCCTATTAGATCAGTTGCACCCGACGGAGGGTTAAAGAACCCTTGCGAGGCAAAATTTGCGGCCCCTATAATGCCGTCCTGAAATGACCATGGCAGTTGAAAAGGATGTTAATATCAAACAAACCAAACCAACCAACCAACCAACCAACAGACAGGTGAAGGTGAATCATAGCCTCAGAGGTTGAACACAGATACTTGATCAGAGGTTATGTGCTAAGGGATACCAAAACAGGATACCCAAGATTCAAGAAATGATTCAGCAAATATAGATGTAGTTGTTTCCTCCATTAGCGTTGTTTCCAACCATCGCATGAAGCAATCTGTGATCTTGAAGAGATTACGTTACCCTTTTGAGGAGGGAAACAGGCCAACCATGTCAACCTGGATGAGAGAAATAATGCTTGAGCTAAGATATTTGGCCAATAGGGTGATTGATGTAGCTGGGAATGTTACTGTTCTGTTATTCCATACATCATCTTTATTGATGGAAGACATAGAAATTTTTCAGTCATCAGCTTATCAGTGCTATAGATCAACAGATGATAAGCCTGTGAATGATTTTTAAGATTTTTTTTTTGTCATAGTTTGGAGCAGTGGCTATGGGTGAACAATGCTGACATTGTGTAGCACATGCTCCTATCATACGTTATCACATGCTTTCATGCTGTTTTGTAAGCATGATTTCATAGTCGTTATTCTGCTATTTTTTTTACATCCTATTTGTAGTTGACCCCAGGTAGATTGATGTGATTTTCACTAGAATAGGACATGGCTGACCGATGCTATACTTTAATTAACAGAGATAAGCTTCATTGCATCATATGGAACACCAGGGGAATAGGAGGTATCGCGATATGCGGCTTCCCTGTCTAACCCACTCCTCAGAGCAGACGGCTCATGCTCCGTGTGCAGTTAATGACGTGGTAGTGGGCAGAATTTCAAAATGGAGGAGTAGCACATGCTGTTATGCTATTACATTTGAAATATGTTTAATTGCCAGTGTGTAACTCATAGATACAATTCGGATACTAGAAAAAAGAAAAACTTAGCCATGTTTTCATGGATAAAACGTCAACTTTCATCCATTCCCTTCACCTTCTGAAAATAGAAAAAGAAAACTGTATTTGGATGTACTACGAAGAGAGACACTGCCCACAGGAAGGAGAAAAAATTTATATTGCGCATGGGTAGAGTTTGAGCACTGTAAGGAAGCCGCATTTCGCGATACTTCCTATTCCTTGCAGGCATATAAAATTTTATAATTACCTAAGTCATTAAGATGTAGCTGTGGCATTTCTAGCCACAATAGTGTTATTTCTTATCTGGCATTGCATGATGTATACAATTTCCTCTGTTGCAACCCAATGGTGCTGTTGACGGGCAATCCAGTGAAATTCCACTTGATGAGAGCTGCCACCAAGGGTTTATTGTCTGTACAAATGCTATATGGGGTTGTCCTCAATCGTGTGAACTGGTAGTTTTCTCGGCAGACAGGTAATAATATGTCTCTGTTAAAATATAGTTCCTCTTGAGTCTGCCTAGCTTGTGGCTGAATAATGTGAGAGGTTTGTGTCTTCTGTTCATAACATATTCTAGGATTGCCGCGATTGGAATATTACTGGCATTGGAGTGAGGAACATTGATGTGTTTGGTAACCCAGGACAGGGTTGTAGCAAAAGATAATGCTTCTTTTGCTGTTGAAAAGGCTCTTTCTTCCTGAAGACTCACTCAAAGACTTTTTCATGTACCTGTGATACAGAGGATGATCTAACATTTTGAAAAGTTCATATCTCACAGAATTTTGAGAGTAGTGCAACACAGTTTGCATAGAAATGACCAGAATGGCATAGAGTTTGTCATGAAATCAAATAATTTATTTCTTGTTTTATAAATAAATCCTATGGAGAATAGTTAATTGTTATTAAATTATTAAAACGAATAATATCTTCCTCAATATAAATGTAATGAACTAATATACAGACTTAATGAATCTTTAACTTTTATCTGGATGTTCCATAATTAGATGTCATTGATGGAAAGTTGATTTTGGTGAAACACTTACTTATGTACTTACTTTTCAAACCCGCTTATCCATTAGGGTCGCGGGGCCTGCAGCCCTGTGGAGGATCTCCAGTGATCGCGATCTTCCGCCATCAGGTGCATGTCCTCCCTGGTAATACCCAAGCGACTCAAACCCAGATTCTCCATGTAGTTTAGATACCTGGTTCTAGGCCGACCCCTTGGTCTCTTACCCACCGGCTTGGAAAATAACAACTGATGGGCCATACCAGTCATGTGGCCATACCAGGGCAACGTGAGATCTCTCAATGCGGAGAAGTAGCGGCTCAACACCTAAAGACTCCCTTATTGTGCTGCTGTGCACTCTATCTAGTAGGGTAACACCTGCCACACCTCTCAGAAATCTCATTTCGGCCGCTTGTACTCACGACTGCACTCTTTCGGTCATTATCCAAGCTTCATGACCATAGGTGAGAATGGGGACAAAGATAGATTTGAAGATGGAGAGCTTGGCTTTGTTACCCAGCTCGCATTTCGTTACCACTGATCGCCACAGTGGTGAAACACTTGATTTAAAATATCAAAGTTATAATATTTTCTTTTTTAAGTCAATTGTTTTAGTTATACATATTTCATCACCAGATGTTATCAGACCTGAACTGCTTTGGGAGAGATAATAAAGAGAAACAGGTTGAATGCAACCAGAATTGAAAGTGTTGTGTGTCAGTATGCTGTCATTACCAGATAAAGCACTCTTAGTCAAACTGTTGAGAGTATACCAGTCACTACAATATGATTGAAATGGGAAAGGACTTATGGAATGTACTGCACTGTTGAGAATGGTGAAGAAATTCAAGGAAACTGGATCTTTGGCAACCAGAAGAAGAAAAAGACCACAAACATGTGCTCCTGCACCAGAGACAATTTCACAGGAACTCAAGTGATTGTAACCTTATCCACACATGTGAGACTCCTGTGTGCCAAACAGGCATTCCAAATGGGACAATATAGAAGGCACTATGATGGATTCTGAACAGATGCCTGTGCAAGCTGTAATAGCATCATAAACTGCAAGCTGGCAATTTTATGCAAGCATCAGGAAATTGGAGTATGGGTTTTTGCCAAATGGATGCTGATAAGAACTGACTGGTAAACGTTTTATATACAACTGAGATGATACAAATGGCAATAAACCGACAGTACCAATGCAGGTAAACACTCAGGCCAGCCTCAGAAAATTACAGAGATGGACAGAAGGGCATTAAAGAACATGTGAAATCTGCACAGACTATTTGTGAAAAGTTTCAGACCACCAGTAATACTCCTGTGAGCATTAAAACCTTACTAAAAGATGTCATGGCCTTGTTTCCATGAAAGAACTGCAGCACACAAGCCAAGCATCACAAGAGCAAACAAGGTGGCTTGTTTGGCTTGGTGCAATGAGCTTGTGAACTGGACACTGGACCAGTAGAAGAAGGCATATGGAGGTATGGAGGATGAATTGAGGTTTGCTTGTTTCCAGTCAGATGGTAGAGCTTGGGTGTGGAGGTAGCCTGGAGAAAGCCTGTTAACAGAGTGTGTTGTTCCCACAGTGAAATTTGGTGGTGGTGAAGTGCTTGTATGAGGTGCATTCACTTGGTTTGGACAACATGAAGGCTGGTCAAAATCTGGTCATTTTGAATAAGTTGATGCTTCCCACCCTTTGGTAGTGGCAGTGGATGATTCTTATTATCAAGATAACAACACTCCTTGCCACAAAGCTGCAGCTTTCATGGAGTAGTATGATGAGATGGTGTATTATGACAACTGTCTTGGCCTGCAACGAGCCCTGATCTCAATCCCACATAACATCTGTGAAAGGAACTGGAACTGGAGTTGAGTTCAAAATCAACTTGTCTGAAATCAGTTGCTGAACTTGGTACGAGGAATGGAGACAAATTCCAGATAATGTCTACCAAAAATTAGTAAAGAGTCTTCCACAAAGGGTACAGATGGTTATCCATGCCAAAGGCAAGCATACCGGATGCAGTATTAGAATAAGTCTGTTCGTGATATATATTTATTGGTATAGACTCTGGACAATTATCGGTAGATAGTGTATGCTTCTTTTTAGAGCCTTAAACATAAGAAACAAAAATGCCCAATCAGCACAGAAGAGTATTTGGGTGGTGTTCATTAGCTAATGTAGTAACTTGATTTGCTATTACCAAGGCTAATTCTTCTTCATCTACTCTTCATAATAGACAATTATCAATAGCTGTAACTTTCAGTAATAATTAATCAAACTATACCTTCGTCCTGGTAAGTATGAACTAAAATTGAAATGCACATGTGTTAGCTTTACATTTCACTGTGTCACTCCAGTTCACCATAAGAAATAAGCCCTTTCTCTTTGGGTATTTGTCTTGTAAAAAAACATAAATTACTACTTGAATGCTATTCAAAAGTAATTTGTTATGTTTTTAACATGTTCTGCTTCATTTTGACCATTTCTTGAAGAGCTATATTATATATAATAAACAATTCTATATGGGTTTTTTTTTTTTTAACTCAAAAATTGTTGTGCATTTTTTCATTAGTGGGAAGTTTCAAATACCTCCCAAGTATATATTTTAGAACAGTTTCAGTTTCTCTTTCAACGCAGATTGATACCAGCTTGAGCATGTGCGCTTCATCTTTAGTTCATAGATAGCAGGACCAGACTATAGTAGATATTCTGATGAAATGAAAATGCTAAAATGGAAAAAAAACAAACTTTGGCTTTCATAGTGTCAGCCAAAAAAAAAAAAAAAAAAAAAAAAAAGGAAAGAAAAAAATAAAAACTCTCCTCTTGGTTAATTTTCTTGAAACTGTCCCCAAACAAAAAGATTCTCCACCATCTTAACAATTTCTTGAAATAGTCTTCCCCATTTGAAAAGATAGAAAGGGATGGGAAATGATAATAAAACTATGCTTATGAATAAATCGTCACTCATCTTTCATTTTCCAGAACATGCATTTCGTTGTCAAACACTAGCAAAACACTGTACAAACACCTTCATAAAATAGAGTAAAACAATTTTAACACTATTTGAGTAGTAAATGTCTTGAATAACAATAATAAATTCAATAACAACTTCTTATTTATTTTGCATGGCATTGGCTTTTTGCAGTATCATTTTTTCTTTGTTAACATTTTGCTGTATGTGTATGTGTAGCCATGCTTTATTTAGACAGTTGGTGCTAAATATGTGAATAAAATTTCTTATAATAAATAAAAATTAAAACTGAATGTTATCAGTCTTGAAAGATAATATCCAATTGTGAAAATCACCATTATATCCATTTTTTTTAATTTATTAACTGCATGGTGGTGTGATTATACATTTAACAATTAATGCTTAAGCTACTGCATGAATTTTCATGTTAAATAAAAATTTTAAACCTTACATTTATTACATGCATAATTCCTTTCTTCACAATAACTAATTAGTTTTAATTTTTTTTTCTATTAACAACACTAATTTATAAGGTTACTTTTAACAGAGTCACATAATCACAACAGATCTGATGTCATCATAGTTACATCTTGTTTTTTTATGCTTATCTTTTTTGGGGGGGAAGTGGGGAGAATCACTATTCCTCAACAGTTATTTCATGTAATTAACAAAATGTTTGTAATTAATTTTAATGAAAAAGAGGATAAAGATAAACTTTTTTTTGTAATTATGTAGTTTTCAATGCATATTCATCGCAGCCTAATTATACTCCTGATGATGACGTCTTCAAGTTTCTCGCACGCATCTATGCAAATAACCATGCGACAATGTCAAAAGGAGTCCTTTGTAATGCTGGTGAGCGTAATTTTGTCAACGGGACCACCAATGGTGCGGCATGGTATCCTTTAATAGGTAATACATGTTTCTTTATTGCCCAAGGCAAAATTACATATGAGTGCCATCTATACCCTTAATGAAGATGTCTAATTTTATACCACTTTATTATAAGAAGTATATATATGTATACTATTTTAGTTATTATTATATAGAGTTATTCATATAAAACACACATTCCTTTCGTTATTAATTCGTATGGAAATTCATCCTATGGCTTTTTTTTTACATGAAGCTAAGCATGATCATTGGGAGGTTTTTACCCAGTGAAAGTTGGAATTTGATGTGCAATCACAGCACAGAAAACTGTGGGAACAATTATTTTCGACCAGACTGTCAACATTGCAGAGTACAGATGCATTTTCATGGAGTTTGTGTAACAACTGGATGATATAGAGCTGGGTTAAAGATATTTTCAACAGGACAGAACCACATGCCATACATATTTTCAACCACTGGACAATTTGAAGCAGAATATAATACAAGAGATTAACAGTATTGAAAACTTAGCCCTCCAATGAGCAGCCAGTCACATGCAGTGACGTGTTCAGTTGTACGTAGAGCAGAAGGGAGACATTTTCAGCATTTACTATAGAGGCTTATATTCTCCCAAATAAACTCTACAGTTGAGTGGTCACAATCATTCTTGTAGAAATAAAATTAAGAAACAAATGTGCTAATTTTATATGAATCATCCTGTAGCTTGTCACTTAAAAAATAAAAAAAAAACTTGGCATAGACTTTTTAAGCTTATTAAAATTGTTGCAATAAAAATTAAGCCATATTTTTAAGCCATTTTTTATTTTTAATAATCTGTTGTTTCATGTTTATTTTTTATTCTTTTATTTTGCATAAAACCTAATGATTATCAAACATGCTAATACACTCCAGCCATCGTAAGTGTAACACCCAGAGTCAGTTCAATTCAATCCAACTGATTTTGAGTGTTCTTCTTAAGATAGCTGGAATGTAAATTATAAGATAAATAATAAAATAAACCATTAAAGAATGACATAGCTAAGTACTGAAAGGCCAAACTAGTCTCCGTCACATAAACCATTTGAAACAATTTCCAAAATTTTTGAATCATTTTTGAAAACCTTAAAACATGTTCCACTGAATCAAATTCAACCATCTTCGAACTTATTAACTACTTTTATATACTGTATTTGTTCATGACATGTCATTAAAAGTTGTTTGATATATTACATGCCATATTTTAGAACTGGAAATTTCCATTGGTACCATAATGGTATCGTTAGTTTCTGTACCATTGAATCAAATTCGACCATGTTCGAACTTACTAACTTCTTATATACATAAATAATATAATATGAAAATATCCAATGGTATCATACAGGTATCATTGGTATAGGTGCCGCTGAATCAAGTTCCACCATCATCGAGGCTTATTAATTACTTTTGTATATTTGTCCATGACATGTCGTTCTAAGTTGTTTGATATATTACAAGCTGTGTCTTAGCATTGAAAATTCCCAACAGTGCCAGAATGGTATCATTAGAAGAGGTAAGACTGAATCATATTCGACCATCATCGAACTGTATTTATTGATTGTCAAAAGTTTACTTAACTTTACATTCACTCATAGCACATTGTTACACGTTGTTTGATGTATTGCTTGCTATATCTTCGCCTTGAAAATTTTATGGGATGTCATAATGGTACCATTAGAGCACATGACATAGCATCAGTTTCAACCATCTTCGTGCGCTGAAACATATTTATCAATTGGCGAAAGCAGTACTTAATAACATTATATTTGTTCATAACTTGTCGTTAAGAGTTGTTTGATGGATTACTTACTATATCTTAGCTTTGAAAATCGCATAGGTGGTACTAGAATGATACCATTAAAACACACGATAATGTACCAGTTTCGACCATCTTCGAAATGGTTCATGTGATGAACCATATTTATCGACTGGTGAAAAAAGATTTTGATCTTTCATAGGCTTCCCGAAGATCGAGGTACAGGCGGAAGACAGACACACACACCCTTCCCCACCCCACTAATAGCATAAAGCACATTTCGGTACTTAATAAAACACATTATGCTTCATAAGAAAGGAAATTTTTAATACAATTCATGTATACAATTCAGTCAACAAAAGTAATGTACGAGCACCATTATTTTCTAATAATACAGTGTTCTCCCCAGAAAATTTTATCAGGTGGGTGGAAAGATAAAATAGCCGGGCAGACAACAATTAGAAACAAATAAAACATTATGCAGTGGTGTACAGCTTTTTGTATATTCAACCAGGCAATCATTAAAATCAGCCGGGTGGCACGCACTTTCAAAAGGGCCTGGGGAGAACTCTGTAATAATACAAAGAAACTTGCATCAATAATTTAAATATGTTTATTAATAAATTTAATATTCTTCTTTATAATGGAATATTTATTCTTCAAAGGTGGAATGCAAGATTATAATTACGTGCAAGCTGGTTGTATGGAAATTACACTAGAGCTTTCGTGCTGTAAATATCCAGAACATAGTCAATTGCCAGCATTTTGGAAAGATAATGTAAAACCACTAATAAAGTATCTAGCAGAAGCACACAGAGGTGATCATAATCAGGATTAAATAAAGAAAAAAAAATTCTTATATACACTCATCATCAAAAAAAAAAGTTGCACCCAGAAGTAACCGTCAGATTGAAAATATATTTGAAAGGACATTAGTACTCACCAACAACAAGAAATGAATAACAATGACTATGAGCATGACAAAATTTATTGGTCAAAATAACAAAATCATTCCAACTTTCAATAGGATATTGGGCCCCGCCTTTATTTCTAATGCATTCTGCCACACCTTGTGGCATGGAGTCGTACAAGTTCTTAACATAATCTTGACTCAGCTCTTGCAGGCTGAACTTTGGCTTTTAGCTCTTGCAGATCTTGTGCCAGCGGTGGAGTCTTAACAGAACATCCCATAGTATCTCATAGGTTTTTTATGGGTGCAACTTTTTTTTTTTTGACGATGAATATAGACGAATAATGTAATAAAATAATTTATTTTTAATGCACAGGTATTAAAGGTTTCATTACTGATGAATTTGGAAATCCTGTGGAAGGTGCAGAATTGCACATAAAAGGACGAGAAATTGGATTTCGTACAACAAAATTTGGTGAATATTGGCGAATTCTTCTTCCAGGACAATATGCATTACAAGTAAGAGTTCATAAAAAAGGAACCAATTAAGTTAATAAACAGAGTTCTTCCACTTGTTATAGGCTATGAACAAGCAATATATGATTTAATTTATAGGCATTTCAGATTAAGTTAAAAGTGTTTATGGTTTTTAATCCATCTCTCCATATAAAATTTTACACTTGATATTTTCATATTTATGTTTTTTTCAGCTTTATATTTATGATAAGACACAAAAATTTATTAAACAGTACAATATTTTTAAGAAAGTATTATGGAATTGATAGAGGCTTTTCAGTACACAATGGGAAAGAAAACAAACGGAATTCCAGCTGTTTTTGCTTTTAAATCCTGGCTTTGTCAAGGATACAAATGAAGACATGATCAGCATGATAATGGTTGTCTTTACATCAGATAATGGTTGAAAAAAACAGACAATCAATAATCAAATTGTATTTATGAGGGGCCGTCAAATGAAAACAGGTCACCATGCATGAATCTCATGACAAGCAAGTTGGTAACATTTAGGGTTTGATGATGGTACTGATATCTGTTGGGGACTTGGGAAAGCACATGGACACAGTGTACAAGTTGTTTGTTTGCTGTGCCTGAAATAAGGTTAGCGATATATATGTTCATCCAACATCAAAGATAGAGGCTAGTAAAGAAGAACAGAGGGGTGAGGTTCGCTTTCTGACTGCTGAGGGAGTTAGAGGACAAGAAATTCATCATCACATGTCGGTTGTGATGCATTGAACAAAGTGTGTCATATTCACGTGTACAGAAGTGGCAGAAGAGATTCTGAGAGGGACGTGAGGTACTGCTAGATAATGATCGCCCAGGACAGGTGCATCATTTCATTACTTTTGATGTTATTGCTCAGGTGGATGATCTTATCCTGGAAAATTGACAGATCATGATGGAAGAAATTTGTCATTTGGAGAGAATAAGTCACTGTCACATACATGCAATTAGCACAAACCACATGCAGTTCCTTAAAATATGCATGCAGCAGGTTCCACATCAAATAACAGGGGAACAAACAACTCACAGAATGGCTGCATCTTCAAGTCACTTGCAATGATACCATGGAAGAGTATGCTTTTCTGTCCATAATGTCACTGAGTACGAAATGTGTACCACCATTTTGAACCAGAGAGCAAATGGCACAGCCAAAATAGAAACACATGGGTCCTCTGCTTATTGATTCCCTCAAGCATGGGATCATAATCAATGCAACATGCTATAGAGAAACTTTGCAGAAACTGAGGTATGCCAGAGTCAATATGTCATGGAACAGCATCTTTCTCCATGATAATGCCTGTTCACACACTGCCAACTTCAGTAATTTGTATGGTAAATTCTCCATCATCCTCCCTACAGCCCAGATTTCTACATTTTTTGGATACCTAAACAGAGATGTTCGTGGACATTAGTTTACATCGGAAAAAAACATGTGACAGGGTAGAGATATAGCTCTGTTAGCAGTCCGCAAGCATATCCAAGGATGGGACTGACCGTCTTAGCTTTAATATGGTGGTCTTGAAGGGGTGTTGTGGTCGTGAATGATGGACATTGAGTGTTGTCATGGTTGGAGGTTTTTGTCCCTTGTTCAGAAGGTGAGTGTAACATTGCAATTTACTTTCTTTAGAAAACAGGCAATATGCCCTATCTGGTGGCATAATTGCAAGAGGGCAAATTGGTATAGTAGCTTTCACATTGACTGCAGTCAATTCAGATGCCTGTTGTCATCTTTGGAGCAGGGAAGTCACTTCGCATGTTCATCCCTCTCACTGTACCATCACTTCTCTCTTCAACTCATTTTCCTCTCATGCACATTCACCTTCGAATCCGAATCTAATAATTCCATCTTTTCCCTCGACTTCATTGTTTCTTGTAACTCACTCTCTGATTGCCTTTTGTTCAACATGTACTGTAAACCTATCACTTCCTTCAACTTGATCATCCATCTGCCTACAAATTTGACTCTTTACATTTCTTCATTGATCATGGCTATCCTTTCCCCTAAGACCTTCCAAACGATTCAACAAGCTCTATAATATCTACTATTTGGCCTATGACAATGGCTATCTCTGTTCCACCATTTCTAACCTATGTTCCAGAAAATCTTCCCTATAACCTTCCCTCTCTGATCATGACACTAACAAATGGATGTCCATATCTTTCCTCAACCATCTTTGCTAATGCATATCTAAATTCCTTACCTCCTGTAACCTATGTGTTTCCTTCTGTATGCCATCTTCTCTAAACCCAACTTTACCATGTATGAACAGCTGATACAATACCCAATTTTTCAGTGTTTACCACATTGTGCGTAGTGAAATGATAGCAAACTTATATTTGGCTTCTTGCAATTTTGCCATCACATATACAGGGTGAATCAAATCGTGTGTAAAACAATTTAAAGGAGTATTATAGAGGTCAAGGTAAACACAAAAAGTCCTATGAACATGGATCCGAATTTGAACGATAACTGAGATATGAACAGAAATAAAAATCCGCCACCAAGATCAACAAGTTAATAACTCAGGTTCTGTAAAGCCTGGCTTAATGAAATTTGGAGGAATAACAGGGTACATAAAACTGAGTATACCGTTAAAATGTGATCGAATTTCAACAAGAAGTTTCCGAGTTACTCATTCAACATCATAACATGTGTTCACTTGTGAGCCAGCACTTGTTACAATTTTGACTGCGTAACTCGGAAACTTCTCGTTGGAATTCGATCAAATTTTAAGGGTATACTCAGTTTTATGTACCCTGTTATTCCTCCAAATTTCCTTAATCTAGGCTTTACAGAACCCGAGTTATTAACTTGTTGATCTTGGTGGCGGCATTTTTATTTCTGTTCATATCTCAGTTATCGTTCAAATTCGGACCCATGTTCATAGGACTTTTTGTGTTTACCTTGACCTCTATAATACCCCCTTAAATTGTTTTACACGCTATTTGATTCACCATGTATAAGATGTATATTACCTCATTCTTAAAGAAAGACAAGAAATCCAATTTTACACTCACATCCTGGAATAAGACACAAATATTCCAACGTTGAGAATGCTATGCAATGGAATCATTGAATCATTCACATCTCCATTGACTCCTTTCAAGACAACCATATTAGAGGCTATTGAAATCTTTAAGGCCACATATCAGCTGGCGAACTCATCAATGCAGTAATGGCATTTGATGTGCATTCCATCCTGATACTGTCACTGACTTACTGTGATCCTTTTATTTACTTCCTTTTGTTTTATGCTATTTATTTTATCAATTTGTTTTAATTTATCCATTTTCTATGTATCAATTTTAGGTTGATTTGAACTACCTGACCACGGCTTTGCTTTATTCGTGTTTGTTCAATTCAATTGTTGTTCCTGAGTTTTTTCCTCCTTTCAAATTCAATTGTTGGGTGATTTTACTGTTGCTGTTGGCTGTGGTGTTTCTTATGTTTGGCGAAGGAAAAAAATAGTTCCAAAATCTGCCGATAGATGGCGCTGGCAGGGTTCACATTGTCTGGAGAATCCGCTACAGCACAGCCATTACCTCTTCACTCTGAAAAGGTCACTATGTGGTGCGGAATAACGGCACAGTTTATTGTCGGTCTGTTTTTCTTCGAGGAGATCACACCTGCGGGTCCCGTTACCTGCACCGTTACTGGCAAGCGGTATGAAGCACTTTTGCATAACCATGTCCTTCCGGCACTTCAGCAGCGTCAGTGTGTGGATCGCACAATATTCATGCAAGATGGCGCTCCTCTGCACATTGCTACTCCTGTGAAGCAGCTGCAGCTGACCTGCTGAGTGCTCATTTCGGAGAAGCTAGGATCATAAGCCGCCATTTTCCAACAACGTGGCCGCCACGTTCCCCCGATTTAAAACTGTGTGATTTCTGGCTTTGGGGGTAAAGAATGTTGTTTACAGCGGGCGGATTGAGAATCTAGCCGACTTGAAGGCAAGCCTCACACACCACATCCATTGCATCAGTACAGATACCCTCCGATCTGTTGTGGAGCATGCCATTTTGCGCTTCCAATTAGTAGCGGAACAAGGCGGAGGGCATATCGAACAACTTCTGCCTTAATTATCAGTAAGATGTTTGTTCCATGAAGCTCTGTTTTTTATCACTGTTGTCGCTGTAAATACGTAATCTTGTCTTTTCGCTAATAAATTTTTCGTAAACCCCTGAACTCTATTGTTTCCTTTTGGCTAAGAACATTCCTTAACGAATCCATTTTTGGTTTTTCCCCTGACATTACCCTGCCAGCGCCATCTATCCGCAGATTTTGGAACTTTTTTTTTCCTTTGCCAAACAAAATTCCATTGCCTCACGATTGTTCTGCTAAAATATCAGGTCATTCTGACGAGTAGTTTTCAAATTATCGATTTTTGAAATTGTAACTTTAATTATAATCATCCTGTATTTATACAATAGTATAGTATTGATATATACTATATACTGATTTATGTTATGGAGTAATATTCTAGGGACCCTCAACGTTTTACAATCTCTCTCGTTTGCTCAAACTCCAAAAATGGTTCCTTTGAATTTTATTAAAATTGTCCAAATATTATTCTATTTCATAATACTTTATACAGGGTGCATACAAAAGTCTGAACCCCACTTTTATTTTTTGAACCGAAGCAGATATGTCAATTTTGATGAATCCAATGAATAGGAAGTTGTGAGTGGCCTATTGGATGATTTGTTTTTTGTTTTGTTTGTTTTTTTATGCTGAACAAGTTTGCAATTAGGTTCTTTTCTCTATCCCTTACGGTTTTTGAGATAAATTTTGAATGTGTCCTAATTTGCATATTTGGGATGATGAAAAGTGCACCATGGGATAGGCCACCCACAACTTCCTATTCATTGGATTCATCAAAATTGACATATTTGCTTCAGTTCATAAAATAAAAGGGGGGTTCAGACTTTTGTATTCACCCTGTATATTTGGGAATCGCACCACTGACCTTAATCTACCCTATTCAACTATGCATGTTTGTTTACAAAATAATCAACTTTCAACTCATTCTCCCGACTCCGATAATCATTCAAACCCACTCCGACGTCCATTCCTATAATACACAATCTTCAACTTCCATTCATCACCCCTTAGTAAGACATAATTACGTCAGATGATATATTTCTTATACCAGTATCAGACAGTGGTCTTCTATTCCTGAAATTGTCTGCTCTTCACCTACATCTAGTCAGTTCAGAAAGACACTGAAATCTTATTTACAAACACCCAACTTACCTTCTAATAGAATCTAATTGTAATTATAGATTTAACAGTATTTGTGTCCGATTTATAAATTGTATATTTCTATTCGTCGCTTCTTCCAGGACCTAACACATTGGCCAAAAATAATTAAAAAAAAAAAAAATCTCTCCTGCACTAGAAAAAAATGCCAAGCATTAAGAATTACTTCTCTGCTGCTCAAAATACAACTTTGACTCAGAATACGCCAAGTTTGCAAATATATTGAAGAGTATAAGTCCTGTTCCCCTTAAAAAAGGAAATGGCGTGAACTTTGATTTAATTATGTTAATTCTCGGCACAAGAACTTCAAAGTAAAAATTAAACATTTAATTAAAAATTTTATGGCTAGGGAAAACAAATCACATAATTAGACTATGAATTTCTGTTGGTTCAAAATATTAGAATATTTCTTTAATTGGTTCACAGTGTTAAAAAATGCAAATGAACTTGTCAATGAATTATTAAATAATAATACAAATATAAAGCAGATAGAATGTCTGCATTAATAGCGCTAACACCATGAGACAAAGAGCTGACATTTCGGCCACTACTAAAGAAGTAATAATTGCCCTGTCAAAAACAGGACAAAGCCAAAAAAAAATTTGAAACAGCATCGTGACAATGAAGAATTTGCAAATAACTGAAGGAAATGCAGATGTAAGCCTTTCACCACGGCTCAGCCAGGCAGCTTATGAAGATTGTGAGATAGAACTGTTTCAGAAGAGCCCGATACATTCAATGAATGTGAACACGAGCTGGGCTGCATGCATCATGCTCTACTGTTTGAAGATGCCTGTGTCATATGGGGTTCCGATAAACAAGCACCAAAGCCTAAACCATTACTGACACGTAAGCAACCTCGAATTCGAATAAGATGTCCAAGAAACATCTGATGTGGGGTGCTGATGACTGAAAACGTGATCTCTTTAGTGACAAATCCGTTTTTTTTTGTACAGCAGGGAGCTCAAGACCACAAGTAAGGCGATTTGAATATGAAGCCTTTCTGAAGACCTGCCTCAAGCTTTCTGTTAAGTTTGCTACTTTGATCATGATCTGCATGACTGCAGATGGTGTTGGTAAAGTGTGCATACTGAAAGGACGTATGAATTTGTAAGTTCACCAAGAAGTACTGAACACTTTATGCTGCCTTCAGCCAAAGATTGATGAATTGACGATAATTTCATTTTCCAACAGAATAGTGCTTCATGTCACACATTGAAGAGCACCATGAAATATCTCAGTGAAGCAAATTCATGTCCTTTCTTGGTCGGCCGATTCCCTGGATAGAATTCGATTGAAAATCTGTGGAAAATTATGAAGAAACAATTATGATTAAGTATAAAGAAAAGCTCTTTTACCACAACAAAAGTAATAAAGAATATAACAAAAACAAAAATAACAGAAAAATACAACCTGGAAGCGCTTTTCAAGAGCAAAGCTCTCATCATTCGGCAGGAACCAAGGAGAACACATGGAAAACCCAAAGTGAACTGATTAGAAACCGAAGAAAGCGGTTTATATAGTGAGAGAAATACAAGGCAGACCAATAATAGAAAAGAAATAAAAACAATATTATTGGTTGGCTAATTGAGACCACCACTGAATTAGAGGGGAATCACCAATAGGGCCT
>JAHWFO010094270.1:181923-214266 GCA_023313115.1 Rhysida immarginata
TCAGTGGTGGTCTCAATTAGACAACCAATAATATTGTTTTTATTTCTTTTCTATTATTGGTCTGCCTTGTATTTCTCTCGCTATATAAACCGCTTTCTTCGGTTTCTAATCAGTTCACTTTGGGTCTTCCACGTGTTCTCCTTGGTTCCTGCCGAATGATGAGAGCTTTGCTCTCGAAAAGCGCTTCCAGATTGTATTTTTCTGTTATTTTTGTTTTTGTTATATTCTTTATTACTCTTCTTTATACTTAATTACGATTATCCACATACCTCTTTATTCTTGATTTCAATTGCGGACATTTGCCCTTGTTTTACTTTCTCGGACAATTGCCCCAGTTATACTTTTTTGTATAATTTTGATTTACTAGAATTATCATCAAACAATTATGAATCAAAACTCCAAGTACCAGGACAGAATTTACTGCATCTATAAAAAAGTTTGGGCATCTATCACGAAGGAGCAATGTTCTGCACTTGTCAACAGCATGCCTGCCAGGTTAAAAGCTGTCATCAGAGCAAAGGAGACGCTACTCGGTATTAAGGACTGATAACCAGGAAATTTGCTTTGTTTTGTTTGTAAAATTCATTTTTCTGATTCATTTCATTTCTCTTCTGACATATTCTAATTTTTTGAATTGGCAAGTGACGTATTCTAATTTTGTGAATTCAGATGAATTATTTATTTACATGGAATTTGGTTAAATACCTTACTGTATACCTGAACATCTTGCATTTAACTACTAGTTAGACAAATAAGAGAAAAATGTTTGCTTTCACATATGAAGGCCTAAAAAAATAAATTAGTTACTCAAGTGAACTAATTTTCTCCTTGTTCTAATATTCTGAGTCAAAGTTGTGTTATGCAGAGAGTAAAGAAGTCAGAAATATTTTGTTAAAATTTTGAGAAAGACATAGACTATTGGCAAGATAACATCTAGTAAATTATATTCAATATTACTGTACTTTATTTTGGTTTATGTATTATATCTTTAATAACTTATTTATTTATCTTTGTTTACAGATAAAGGCTACTGGATTTGATCTTGTAGAACAACCTTTTACAATAGAAGAACAACAGCCCTTATTAATTCTTAATGTAACAATACACCGCAATGGGGTAAGTGAAAGTGCAGAAGGTGAATTTCTCACAGGCAGTGGCAATTTTCACAATGGAGTAGTTGACTTCACCCCATCCTTTGCTGATACTGTGGTAACTACAAACAATTCTTCTGAATTTACTAATGGGGATAAGATAACTAACTATTATGGGATTACAGAAAAAAATTTTGATGATTCACATGAACAACAAGACGATATAGATAACAGAACTTTTGTAAATGATATGAGCATGACATCTTGTGGTGGTGGAACTTTTATTGCTTCAACTAATATCTTTGTGTTTGCACTTCTGCTTTGGCTATTAAACAAATTCAGCAATACAGTTTAAATTCGAATACAAATCAACATTGAACTGCCTATGCAATAACAATGAAAGCATGAACTCATGTCAGTGAAATCTGTCTATATTTAGCTCTTAAGCTTATTTTAAGGGTACAACATTTGAATATAATTTAATCTTGAATAGTAAAAAAAAAAATAATAATAATAAACAGCAAAAAATTTTTAACAGAAATTAAAAAAAAAAAATGCAAAATATGACTGCTGCAATCATATACAGGGTTGAACTAAAAGAATAGGGGGGAAAACTTCAGGAGGTGATTGCTGACCAGAAAAAGAACAAAATATATCATATAAGCATATGTCCAGAAATGGGCAGTTTTTGTCTGTAATAGAACAATTAATACGGAACATGATATTGCTGTCGTAGTAATTGTGTCAATGTTATAAAAGATGTTTGAAGTGGCCTCTTTGAGATGCACTCCAAGATTTCACTCATCACATCATGGATTGCCACACTTGTTTGAATATTGTAGTTGTATCTGAATAGCGTCAAACGCTACACTGACACACTGTTCAAGATCTTGTAGCATATGTTCTTCCAGGTCTGCTGTATGAACATGCCATGGCTGCCCTCCATGTTTGCCTCTTCTATCACAGGATCCCTTCTCACACAAATGCTGAGAGATGGTTGCAAACATTCTGTGATTCATATGGTGCTGTCTGTTGGGGTTTTTCTTGATACATCCCGTGCAGCCTCTCGACCATTTCCATGTGCTTTTCTGCATGGCTTCTTCCTTATATGAATATTGGACCATTGTACCTCAGCTACATGACAATTATTCAAAAGTAATGCTGCAACAGAAAAAAAACACACTGCCTGTAATTAATGGGGGAATGATGTTGTGCCTACAATTATTGCCATTTTCATGGAAACTATACATTTCTGAACATACAGTGACATGAACTTTTTTGTTACTTTTCTTGTGAGGAATCATACCCTGAAGTTGGCCCTATTGTTTTAGTTCACCCTGTTTAATAGTTTAATCAAGGATTATTATAATCAATGAGGTTGATAATTTTTTTTTTTTTTCATATTTGAGAACACCAAAACTCTTGAACATTCTGGTATTCTTTCAGAACAGATCAGCATTTCCAGTTTTAGAAATTAATATCCAGTTACAACAATAAAATAGCTACTGAATATATTATTTTCTATACAAAGAAACTAACTCCTCAGTTAATTGGAATATTTGAAATTATTTAAAAAAAAATTTACCAGAGATAACGAGATAGACAGATAGATAGATAGATAGATTAGATAGATAGATAGATAGATAGATAGATAGATAGATAGATAGATAGATTAGATAGATTAGATAGATAGATAGATAGATAGATAGATAGATAGATAGAGTCAACCTAGCTCAGGACATATTGCATTATATTTTTGTAAGGAATTTTTCATATCTATTATATGATATCAATCTTTTAAATACCAGCTTTATAAAAATTTACAGTAAGATTTGCTGCAGCAGTAATCAATGAATTTCTTAACTGGCTAACTTTATATCTGGCCACAATATATGAGGTAGTACAAAAGTTCCCGGAGTCGCTCTGTTCAGGACTTTACTTATGTAAGTTAGAACAACATTTCTCCTTCGAAATAGTCACTGGTTCCAGTATTCTTTCCATTTCTAGAATACAGTCTTGAAGTCATCTTTTGAAAGCGAGTTGAGAACCTGCAATTTACGCTGGATGTCAGCAGTCGTGTTAAAACAGCAAAATTTGAGCTAAATTTTCATCTTCAGGAAAAGAAAGAAGTTCGCAGGAGCTAAATCTGGCAAGTAGGGCAGATGTGGAAGCATTAACATGTTGTGATTGGTGAGAAAGTCATGAATGAGGAGGGCACATTGTCATCATGGAGAATCCAATTCTTCGCATGCCACAAATCTAGTTACTTTCACTGAATGTTCTCTCTCAAACAACTCAGAACCTCACATTAAAACTTTCTGTTGACAGTCTGGCTCTGGGAGACAAATCTCAATGAACAACGCCACAGATGTTAAAAAAAGATGATGAGCATGCTCTTTATTGTAATGCGGCTCTATCTCGCCTTCTTCAGTCTGTAAGCTTGCCGAAGCATTTCCAGTGTCTCTATGGCCAATTTCTCAGTTTAATGCAAAATTCCACGTTGTCTCTATATTCCAACTTAGCAAAGGTATGTGATCACAAAAACACAAGTTTAACAGTTACTGATGTAAACACAGCAATGTCATTTCGCACACTGCTTTTTCAAGGTTTAAAGCTCACTAGTACAGTGGGTGAAACCTTGTGCAGCAATCTTTTGGCATGATACAGATCTAGTTCTGGAACTTTTTGATACCACCTCATAAAGGTAACAAATAGGACAGAAATAAAAGTTAGGTGAAATAAACAAACTAGAATATATTTAGAATATTTATTACAGAAACGGATATAATGTAATTGTGATTTCTGGCTGCTTTCTTGAGGGCGGCTTTAAACATGTTTAATTTATTAGTTTGGTGATATATTATCATACATTAACCAGATATGCATGTTAACCAAGCCATACTATGTGAAGTTTTAAATTTGTTTGCCCTCTCTTAAATTCAGTCATAATTTTTTGTAAATTGTATATTTAATTATTAAATAATTTAGATAACATTTTGCTCACAAATGTGCCAAAGCCAACTATATTTTTATGTATATACTTAAGACTATGAAGTATATTTATTAAAAAAAATAATCAAGATTTATAATATATGAACATAAGTTTTTATACCTTATTTATTTTTGTAATTATTTTCTTAATATAACAAATATCCTGTATATTTTGTTTAAATAAATAGCTACACTTTTTTATTGCAAACATTTGTAAATACAGCATTATAAAAATCTCTAAAATATTTTTTATAACAATAACATAATTAATATACTTCACTTGTAAATTTTATCAAAAACTTTTTTATCAACCCATGGAACTGTTTTCTATGTACAATTATGTCTTTTACAGTGATTTTCTTGTCTAAAATATAAATTTTTCTTTCAATTAATAAAGACAGTATCTTATGTTTTAATACAGCTATCTTTTAATTCTGTCCATCAGTGCAGCATTTTCAGGAACTGCAAATTTCTGTTTTATATTAAATATAGCTTGCCTTGTTATCATGTACACAATATTTAACAGAAATATTAGATTGCAGCATCATTTCACTATGGATTCAAAATTTAATCAAATTAACAACAGAACAAACCATTTCCTAAAGCTATACTGAGGATACAGTTCAAAATCAAAATTTAACTGGGCATATTTGGTATACTGTAATTTTTGGAATATACTAAGCACCAGTGTATAATAAGAATCTAATTTTTTTAAAAATTTTCATGTATAATCCATATAATATCTGAGTATTATACGTGCCCAGTGCATTGTAAACAAAACAAATGAACATCATATTACAAAATAAAAATTTATTAATTACATTATTCATTACATTTATACTTCAAATCCTTCAAAATCAGAATTGTCAATATCCAAACAAAATAGTTCCAAAAATATCAGCAGGCAGTTCTTTGTTAGACCTCATTACCCTTGCTTGTCTTCCTCCATTAAATCCTCCATTGGGGTAATTTCTGCTTTAATAAATAATTTTTGATTGTGCTTATTTTAACTCTCTGCTAAGCAGTATGCACCCATTGACAATGTTGCCCGACGCATACAGCTTAAGATTTGGAAAGATGAACACGGTAATGAGGTTGAAAACTTTAATGATCGCTGATTTTTTAAGTGAATAGTTGTCACCATCTTATTTTCAAGAATTCATTTTGCAGTAGTATTTTGTGACGGGAAATTGAGGGGGGGGGGGTGAATTAAAGTACTGCTTAAAGTATTATTGTTAGACTATAAAATGTGCTCTAATGTTCCAATATATTACATAGATGCTAGCTATGTTTGAAGTCAGCCCCATACTTCCAGCCGATGCACGAAATTCATCACAACAAAGTCTGATTATTATATGCAATTTTTTAGAATATGCAGTGATGATTTTTTAAACTTTTATTTTGCATAATACACATATTATATTCTGAAAATTTACACTATATGATCAAATTAAATTACAGGGAGGAGGACTTTTAAATTGGCTATATGCACTTATGGAAAAAGGCAATAAAGTTATGTATCTTTCTTTGCCTGCTTCTAATTTTTTAAACCTCGTTACTGATTTGAGCAGCACATCTATATTTTTAACAAATGGAATTTAAATTTTTATTTTTCTAAAATAATAACACATGGAATTGTGTGTTAATGTTTTGCATGATCTGTTTATATGCTCACTTTTAATCTCTGACCACTAAGTAAAACAGATAAAATGGGATTTGGTTCTTTACTGCTATTACTCTTTTGGTTCTTCTTGCATGATCACATTATTTTCAGCTCGTTTGGGAAATTTGTATTAATGTGGATTGTATTTGTGGATGTTGCATCTATTGCATGTCGCAATGGTAAGTTATAAGCTCTTGAATCAAATTATCTATAAGGAATAGTCAGAATAACATCCTAATATTATACAGTTAAAATTACTCAAAATTATTCAAAATTATATGTTATTAAATTGTTTAGTAATATTCAATATTTTCTAGTAAGAAGGAAAACAAACTTTTAAGTTAAAAAATTAAGATCTTTATATTTAAATAATAGGAATAAATAATAAATTTAAGAACTTCAATGACGATGATTGTGCTCTTTGAAAAATAAGCAAGAATTTTTACTGAAGCAAACACCATATTTGATTATATGGTTAATTGGTGATATAAAAATTAAACTTTTTTACTGTTTTCAAGATGGAAAAACTATTACGATAGCTTGAAATTCCCTCTAAACAAAATGGTCTGTAGCTTCTCAGATTCTTTGCCATAAAGTATTTTTTTGTTTTCACAATTATCTTATTGAAGCATCTAATTATCAATCATTTATTTCATAAAATTCACAATCCAATTTAAAAAAATTTTTTTCCTACTAACAGGGACTCGTATATGGTGCTGGTGTATTACATGCCTATTTTCTACTTCGGTTATATTCCTAATTCACAGGTGAGAGGTTGGTTTCTTGAGGTATTAACAATGATTGCATGTCTATTTTTAATTAAATAGTGGCTTCAAAAAAGTAAACTAACAGAAAATTTTAACAGAAAAGTTCCAGAGTTCACAACAGCACATAATACATCTAACTTTTTTTTTATTTTAATTCAAAGCACTTATACTTATCTCTTATCCATTCAAAATACACATTATGGCCACTCAGTTAGAAGCCTTGATGCAACAATCACTTAAGGCATTTTAATGCAAGTAACATGATGACAAGCATGCCATATGGATTCTGCAACTATTTACAAGTAACATTCTGACAACAGGGAAAATGAAGGTGCTTTCAGAGTTTGAAAGGGGCTCACTGTAGGTGTCCATCTTGTTGAGGCCATGTTTTCAAAAACTGCCAAACTGAATGGGATTCCAATAGATGAGATCTCTAAAGATGAGAGCCATTTTAATGCATGGAAATATAAACCAATTGGCTGGTCTCAGAAAAGTAATTGCCATCATAAACAATGTGATGACAGATGGAACATCATCTGCAAAGACTTGTGATAAGCTGGACATTCTGCAACCATATCAAACCACAGTGGTATAAACATTTATTATATCCATATCTAGAATCACATGAAATATATGAAAGAAACGGGTTCTAAAAGTGATACAGAAACAAGAAATTTAATTGCCAAACACGTTTCCGTATTACTTAAATTAAATTTCTTGTTTCCGTATCACTTTTTGAACCTGTTTCTTTCATTTAGTGGTCTAAAGTAACCACATGGCTACAAAGAAACCATTAATTGTGAAGCAGAACAGGAAATTATTTTTATGTACAAAAAAATGACTTCACTGGATAACATCAGAATGGAAAAAGTCATGTGGTTATATCACTCATCTTCATTGAAGAAAGATGAGTCATGTTACAACCCGCTTCATATCTAGAGCCAGCCTGTTTATTTTGGAGATCCTGGGGTAACACTGTTTAAGCCCTTTGATTGAAGGATGCCCTGGCTGCAGCCCATAAAGACCATGCATAATCCAGCCCTGTTCATACCAACGGCTAGAAGAGGGCTGGTGGGGGCCTCCTGATTCAATAGACCCTGCTTGCCTAGTGTATACAGCCGGCCAGGTGGCCGAGAGGGCTAGGGCGTAGGCTTTCTAGTTCTCGAGTCCGCCTGGTCGTGGGTTCGAATCCCGCCGTGGGCATGGATGTTTGTGTTTGTTCTGGGCTGCGTACAGATATAACTTGTGTAAAAGGCGCAAAATGACCTTAGTAGTCGACGCCAAAATTTCTAATCAACCAACCAACCAACCTAGTGTATACAGTCCAACGGTGTGGAGAAGATATCCTCTTCTGGAAAATGATTTCCTTGTAAGAAATAGATCTATTTCCCAATGTGGAAAAATTGTTCAGGAGTGGTTCTAGAAGCATCATGGTGATTTCCAGCATCTTCTATGGAATCTGTCGTTCCCCATGGGTTCCAAATTTGAATCCTGTGAAGAATTTATGGATATGCTAGAAAAAGTGATTCGAAAGTCATCCTCTCCCATTTAATCTGAATGATTTGAAAGCAAGTATCATGAATACTTTGCATTCTCTGGATGTGATCTGCTTAAACATCTTATGGAATCCATGCCTAATTACACATATGCTATAATTTGGGCTAACGAAGGCCCAAGACAGTATTAATAAAAGATTTCTAATTCAGTGGCTAATATGTGCACATTATTAAGAACCAACTAGCAGTAATTTCCAAAAGCCTTTTTTCTCACAAGTAAAACCATGCATGCACATGTTTTTTTTTCTTATAACCTTGCATGTTTACCAAGTGAAATTTCTTTAATTAAGTTAACTTCCTTCAAGATGAGACAAAATAATACTAACAATTGTTTGGTCAGTTGTTCCCCAATTTTCTGACCGATCTGGAAGCCATGGTAACATATGCTTCAGGAACTAAGTAAACTGACCACCAG
This sequence comes from Rhysida immarginata, assembly GCA_023313115.1. Taxonomy (NCBI): domain Eukaryota; kingdom Metazoa; phylum Arthropoda; class Chilopoda; order Scolopendromorpha; family Scolopendridae; genus Rhysida; species Rhysida immarginata. The sequence goes on from JAHWFO010094270.1 coordinate 190,407, forward strand.
AGAACGTCACAGGTATCAGGGACTATTATTGTATTCAATTAAAAATATTAACAAAATAAGATTTATTATGGGACCAAAGGCAACTTTGGTTGTGGAAATCCACCAGTTCTAAAACTTTAGCTTTGCAAAAATATTTCTAAGATGACTTTATTTGATCGTTGATCCAAAACATGATATAAGGTGTCCCACAAAGGACTCCCTGATTTTAAGAGTATCTCAGAAACTGATATCGATAGGAGAATGAAAATAAGTGGTATGTGTATTTCAAAAGCCGTAAACAATCTGATACGAAAGTTTCAAAATTAAGTACAAATATTGTCGACAGGTGGCGTTGTACATAGCGTACAGAAAGAAGTGGATGAAGTCATGTATTCCGTGGAGCAAATTGCTTTTCTAATACAGGAGTACCACCGGTTAAATCGCAGTCCTATGGCAACATGACACAGTTTTCAATCCCAAATTAAAGTTGCAATAGGTCCCGATTCCAAAACAATCCTTCAGCTTTTTTGACACATTTCAACAGACAGGCAGCATGGTTGATGAATTATTGGGAAATGTTGGCACCCCACGCAATCTGCAGTTATTTTTGAAAATGTCGCGATGGTTTCTGCAATTATTCAGCGTAATCCGAGGAAATCCATCCAAAAAGTTGCAAAGGAACCCAGATGAAAGCGATCTAGCTCGTGCAGAATACTGAGAAATACCCTACACATGTTTCCGTTCAAGATCCAAATTCACCAAGACCATAACAGTTCCAGCTGTGCGACAAAGAGAAGATTCGTGAACAATATGCTCACCATCATTGATGGTGATGATTCAATTTTGGCTGCATATGGTTCAGAGATGAGGCCCATTTTCACCTAGATGATTATGTGAACAGACAAAACTGGCAATTTCGAGGTACTGAAAACCCGCATTTGTGTCAAGAACGATAACTACATTCCCCAAAAGTCACTGTTTGGGCTGCAGCATCCAACAAAGGCATCATTGGCCTGTTTTTCTTGTGAGAAATGATCACTACTGTATGCTGCAGTTTTGGATCAATTTGCTGCCACACTACAAGCATTGGAGGATCGACCAGCCACTCCTGGTTCATGCAAGATGGGGCCTGACCACACAATACCCCAGCAGTTTTTGCCTTTCTTGAGGAATACTTCATTAATAGAGTCACTGCTTTGAATTATTCCATATTTACTGGAACAGGCATCGCTTGGCCTCCATACTCACTCAATTTTACCCCCTGCGACTGCTTTATGTGGGGCGCACTAAAGGACTGTGTTCTGCGTAACAAACCTGCAACAGTGGACGAGCTTGAAGAGGCTTGTGCATCCATTTCTGTTAACACACTACAGAAAGTGGCTGACAATTTCATTCTTCATTTGCGCTATCTCTGTGCTGCAAAAAGGTGCACATTTTGAATTAATTATGATGAGATTGCAATGGCTGAGGACTACATACTGTGACTACAGAGTGCAGCACCACCTGTAGGCAACATTTGTAACTAATTTTGAAACGTCTGTATTATATTTTTACAGCTTTCAAAGTAAACATACCATTTGTTTCATTCTTCTATCGATCTCAGTTTCTGAGATATTTAAGCTTAAAATCAAGGAGTCCTTTGTTGTGGGACAACCTGATGAGCATCTATTTACTATGACTTATTAGATACCATGTTCTTTGATTCTGCTGGCTTTGTCTACTTAATGGCTTCAGTTCTCATCACATTCCCTTCCTGGTGAGATTCATCTCACAAAATTTTAGTTGGTAATCAGAAATGACGGTCATTTCATAGAAATATGTGGTGATCCTGATTGGTTAACAAAATGAAAAAGGCTAATAAGTATGCCTAGGAAAGGGGTCAGATAACACTGACCTGAAAAATAAAAGCTATAAGAAATATACATAGAATTATAAAAAATAATAATACATATTGTTATCTCACCTCTACTGTGGGGGATGCCTCATGATCCCCATACATTTTCAATGGGATCTTGCAGGCCAATTGTTTACACGAACATTGAGAGCATTTCATGTCATCGCAATCATGTTTTGAGAGTTATGAACTGGCAAATTTTCTTGCAGAAATACCCAGAAATCGCCATTAAAATCGATCAAAAAATTCCAAAACATTATTCTTTTACCATTTCAAAAAAGTGCTCCAAAACCGGGACCCCTAATTTCATGAAATGATTAAAAGGAGAAAATAAATATCCCCATCAAATCATGTTCCGTGCCATATGGAAGAATATGGAGGCCAAAATTTCCTCATGTTTTTCAGCGTTTTGATGCCCCCTAATGATTTCCAAAGATGTTTATCCATTTGTAAATGCAACCTATACCATTTATGAACCCCTTTCCTCCAGTCACAGGAAGAAGGGATATGGAATGTGGCCTGCAAGTCTTGCCAGTAACATTGCCAACCATAGTAATCCATTTCTTCTCGCCTGCGAATAAAACAACCAGCTCACGTGCCCACTGAAGTCTAGCTTTAATATGCTCAGTCTTGAGAGGAGGTGTTCTACACATCTTTACATACACCAAATGTATGTCCAATTGCAGTCATCTGTCGACAGTATCCTTATAGACATTGGTTCTTGGCTATGCTGAGATTTCATGAAGATGATAGTTAGTTGGTGATAGACATAGACCATACAAATTTCAGATCATCCATGCAGCTTGTTTTCTTTTTTCAGCCTTCCGAAAATATTGCCATTGCCAGCAACATGCTTCCCTTCAGTCTTTAGATGCCAATTTATGGTGATTTCAATTGGTGTAAATTGATTATTTTTTGGCATTGCTGAAGTTCTGTTGTGTGAATGGATGCATAAAACTTTATACTAAATGTCTGACAATCAGTCACATCAACCAACTAATTAATTTGTATAATTATATGTTAACCTTTCAACTTTTCCCATTCAAAATAATCTCTATATTGAGATATAGTTGATTTCATTTTCTTCTTTTAAATAAACTTGAAGAATTTGCATAAACCAAGAAAAAATCTGTTTTTACTGCCCTGAACATGTACATAAATTTGGCAGAAAACAAAAAAGTTTACAAAATATATATTCTTTATATATTTGATGCACATTTTATTCCGTTTTCTTTGCTTCACTAGTTCTGAAATAAAATAACTGTAGTATCACCTTAAGAATTTGTCATTCGGCACCATTACAACATTAACATATCATGTACGTAACTTCACTTAGCACTGCTTTCAGCATCTTTGTAATAACTTGATTTCAAGACCAACAATTTCTGCTACAAATTAAGAAAATGTCCCAATATTTCTTCATCTGGAAGAAAAAGCATTGCCTCTTATCTCCATTTGATATTTTTCATTTTGAAAGAGTCATCCATTGTGAAGTACCTGGGATCACATTTCTTCCATGTGATCGTTCCCATATGTACATACATACCATACATGTGATCGTTCCCATACATATGTGCAACATTCTGATTTTCAATCTCTATGTCAAAGGATGTATACATTGTCTCTATACATCTCTGCTAATTCTGCTCCTGCAGGCAATAATTCTGCAATGTTCTGATCTGTATTATCATTTTAGATTTTTGTTGAGTAAAATCAACAACTTAGCTTATGCTGAGACAAGCCAGATACCTCTACAGAATTGGTGTATTCTAAAGGCAGTTGCTTGTGTTTGGTTGGGTACTGCTTGCCAGGTAGCGGATCCAGTCATCTCCTCATTGATTTTGTGGCAATAGTTGTTCCGAAATCCTTGTCTGCAATTTTGGTTTTCGAAGAAAAATAGCCAGAGGAAATGCTGGCTTGGAGAATCTCAAATTGGGGAGGAAGTGTTGTATTAAATTCATGTCCCCAATCAAGAGTTGTCACTTTTTTAACTACACAATTAAAAGAAGAAGAAAGCCTAAAAATGCAATGCAGAGGCAGATTTTAATATAGCCGACATGTTTCAGCAATAATATTCTCATCATGGGCAAAATCTACAAGAAATGTAGAACATACCTCCTAATACATAGGGAGGGAGGGAGCTTATCCACCAATCAGGTGCACGCATCAAAAAAGTTGATGGCCATTACAACTACGGGGAACCAGTTTTTGTCACATCGGATAACAAGAATTGCTGTAAATATATTGGTTTTCATTGCAGTTAATAAAAACGTTCAATAGGGGGTTGTTGCCAAGTTCAGTTGGTTATTCAGGGCGATTTTTTACACATTTTTTTAATCTCAATAGCTTTCAGGAATGAGGATTTACCTATGATCTTTTACATAATGAATTACAGACATAACTTCTTCAGTGAAACCCATGGTGGTTACTGATAGGGTGATCAGCATAGGCTGACTTTCCATCCGAGTTTAATCAGAATCTACTATGTTCTTTGAAGCAGTGTAAGAAGGAGAAGTTTAGGGAGCAATCACAATCATTGCAAAATAACTTGTATACGCCACTATATTAAAATAATCTTTGCATTCATTATATCCTCTTGGTCATCTCCAGTTTGCAGCTGTTTAGGATCCTATTATTAGGAGGTATGTTCTGTATTCCTTGTAGTCTTTGCCCGTGATGGTCTTCTAACCGAAATGTGTCGGTTATATTAAAGTCTACCATATTGCATTTGAGGCCTATTTCTCTTCCTTTTGCATTTCTGATTTCTAAACTTAAAAAATAAAAATACTGCCATAGCAAAAGGCATATTACGTTTTGCTCATGTTTTTCGGGAGGGAATGTCACAGTCAAAACATCCAGGATTTCTTACAGAATGCCAAGTAAGCAATTATGAATTTCTATTTTTCCTTACAGTGAAATATCATTACAATAAATACCAGAAGTCTCCTAATTTAAATTGTATATCTTTCATTACTAAGGATAAGCAATGTACATAAATTTGTTTAAAAACACAATATTATAATATAACGTACATGTCTAATGATATTTTATTGTATGTACATATAAGAAGTGATCAAAATGAACATAGTCACCTGTTATAAAACCCATGATATTTTGAAGCTTGTTTGACAACAGTCAAAAACTTGCACTGTCCATGTCTTATCTATCAGGTGGCAGAAAACATCACAAGAGACATTTGAAATTAATTACTCAATAGAAAGAACCAGACAGAGGGTCAAGTCTGGCCATGGCTGTTGTTGTGAAAATGACATTTACAACTTGCATGAACACTTAAAAGAGCAGCAAGGAATTTAACAGTTTTATGCAACACTAGTGAAATGGTATCTTTGATGTTGCCCAATAAAGGGATTCTTTGCCCAACACGTCTACATGCTGCCATCAGATCTAAAGACCGCATTAAGAAATTTGATAGGGAATGCTAATTTATCTTTGTGAGGCTTTCATTTTTTCCACTTTGATAAAAGCCCTAAGATAAAAAATTCATTGGACAAAGACATGCAGGAAGAAGTGATCACACAATGATCTTATTCTCAGCTGAAGAAATGGCATAAGCAAGGAAACTACCAGATGGTGAGGCAGTGAGATAAGTGTCTTCAATCCCATGAAGATTATTTTTTTCTTCTTTAGTTACTGTTTGGAATGAGAGTGTACAGCTATGTTTTATTTGATCACTCCTTACATTCTTAAGTTGTTCAGATCTTACAGCTCGGATCTTTTATATATATATGGCTCAGGTAAGAGTGGTTGATTATAACGAGAAGTTGATTTGTTTAATATTTATCAATTTTATTTACAGCAAATCTGATTTTTTTTTTAAGTTTTAAAGAGAGTGATTATAATTAAACTTTTCCTATTTAACTCACTTTAATTGACAGTGAACTACTTACTGTATGGGTATCAAACTCTGTAGGAATAATGTCCAGGTAATGGGCCACAAGATCTGCATGATTGCTGATTGTGGGGCTACCTGAAAGACAAGGTTTAACAGGGGAACATTCATACATGTGCCGATCTGAAGAGAACCATATCCAAAGAGGTAGCGGGAATCTACCAGATTGTCCTGGCCGCTGAAAGGAGCCATTTCACAAAACTAGACATATCGCAATGCATTAAAAGCATTTCAATGGAATTACTTATTCATTATTTCTCTTCCCTATGTCCTTGGCAATGTTTACATTATGGTTCCTGGTGGTGAAATTGCTCGTTTTCCACATAGGGAAAGTTAATACGGAAACTTTAATTGTAACCCCTCTGTAATTAATCAATGTCATATGCAGGGTGTTAGTGAATTAAAATATAGGGTTTAGGAGACTATACGTTTTCAAACAAGAAGCTCGTGCAATAATTTTGCTATAAATCCTTGAAAAAAATTATTTTGTGGAGGCAGCTGTGTAGGCTATTCCTTTAAACTACTTCTAAAAAGGGCACAACATCAAAGTCACATCATTCGATCCAGCACAGCCAATCTAATGTTCTGGAGGATACTGACTGAGGTAACAGTGTTCTGTTCTTTTTCCTTTGCATAAGCACCCTGTCTCCTTAAGCTTGTGAGGTGTTTCTTTTGTAAACTTGATCTGGAAATGTCTCTAATTACTGATAAAGCTTTTTTGCATATTCAAAGTGATACAATAATTTTTTTCTTTCACTGATGCTGCTATATTGAATAATAGTGCCTCTAGTGAGAATTTTCGTGTTGTGGCCAAAACTTTTTAGCATTGCCAAATGAAACATGGAGAGTTAACCTTTCATATTATTACGGTTTTATGAAATAAATTCATTACAACAGTCATTGGTATGTTTTCATACCATTCATTCTGATTTACCCAGTATTTGTACAGGGGGAGGGCAGAATAATAGGAACACCTTTCGATTTAGACGTTTTGTTGAATATCTAGAAAAATACATGACGAATAATCCTGAAACTTCAGGGGTGTAAAGAGCATGTTACACCCCATATATTTCAGCGAAAGATTTGTCCCAAAGGCAAATAGGGGACCAGTAACAAATTGAACAAAAAAAAAATTTTGGATCACCTTAAACAAAACGATAAGGGGCTTTCTCCAAATTTTTATTTTTGGACCGGACACCAGTATCAACGTTTTTATCATGCTGATATGAAGTTAGCATGAGGTCAATATGCCTTCAGATGAACTTAAGGAGAAGAAGTTGATACCAGTGTCCAGTCCAAATATAAAAATTTGGAGAAAACTTCTTTATCATTTTGTTTATTTTTGAGAGCAACTGAAATTCGACTCATTCTATTGGCGATATCTTTCTGAATTTTCACGATATTTGCTTGGGCTTTTTATAAGAGTAGCACTATACATTTGGCTAATAAATTGTGCAAAAAAACATTTTGGTAATGATTGCACATGTGCAGTTAAACATTATTTAATAAAAATGATCATATTTCATCAACTATTTAATATTTTAATATTCTGATTGCAGAGTGTTGTCTCTACTGTAGTTTGTCAAGTTTCCTGAAAATGGATTGCATTGGGTTTGAAAATCCTGCATGGTATAAACAAAAAACTTTCAAAAAATTTCTATTTTTTTTAAAGAGACCTTTATATCTCCATGAATATACGTGCTATTCTTATACAAATGAACACAGATAAGTAAAAAAAAAAAACCTCCATTTTTTTCAAGCATTATTTTTTACAGAGTGACCCAAAACAATATTTTTTTGTTCACTTTGTTGCTGGTCTCCTATTTGCCTTTGGGACAAAACCTTCGCTGAAATACATGAGGTGTAACATGCTCTTTACACCCCTGAAGTTTCAGGATAATTCCTCAAGTATTTTTCTAGATATTCGACAAAACGTCTAAATCGAAAGTTGTTCCTATTATTCTGTCCACCCCGTGCACTATAGTATGCACAGGCCAATACAATGCAAAACTTTCAACTACAGTTAAAAAAAAACCTGCATATCAAAAAGTAAAATTCTTTATGCTCTTTGCCAAAACTTAATTTGAAAAAGTAATCACGGTAATCTGCAGGCACAAGAGAGAAGTTTCTCAAAATTTTCTTGGTAGGAAAGAAAAAAAATCAGAAGAATATTTTTTTTTTTGTGCAGGGCACAATGTAAATGCTTAATCATCTGACTTTACTATTCAATTAAATATTGCAAGCAGAGGCATATTGTGCACGAAAGCATATTGTTCATACAGTATTCAACCACCTTTCATAATTCAAATCTCTTCCTTTGTAAGTTTGAGACAGAGCATATGAGAAAGTTGAGAAGGAATTGAAATTGTTGAATTTTAGGCAAAAACAAAATAAATTGGTGTACACTGAATGAGCATTTGCAACTTATACGGATAATAAAATCCAAATTGAAAGAAATAAAGTTAACACCTTTGTTCAATAATATATCGATTATAGAAATATTACTGTCACTGTTCATATTCATAGATTTCATAGGCACATTAAATATACCAGGTGTCACTAAATGACTGACCCATTTTCAACATAAATAATAAAAACACGGTTTGAGATAAAAATGCGCCATTTGCTGAACTGTTTTTAAAAAAGCAATAAATTTTGAAAAATACTAGATAAAACTAGTTACAAATTTCACCACAAAGTGGATGCTACAGGTAATCTGCTGTAATAATAGAGAAAGAACGTCTAGTTTTCAGTTAATCGTTCTTGAGTGAGTTCATGCTGTGATAACAGATGTGATTGCAGTAAAAAAAGTGAATTGACGTCCCGAAAAAAAGTTGAGTTTGTTGTATGTACACATATGCAGTATGTAGAGGAAATTCCCGAAACATTTGAATAACTTTAAAACAAAAGGTGCCAGAGATCATAAAAGTCAGGTCTATCCACAGGAAAATGCCCGTGCCCAATTGAATAAAAGTATTTCCAGCTCACCTGGTATAAGTGCTGAGAAGTTACGAAAACTAACTTTTGAGCCAAGATAGACAGAGAAAAAATTTTTAATTAGAGTTGTAGAGCATCACTGATATATTAGAAATCTACCCTTTGTATGTAAATGGGGGAGAAAAATCCTTATATTATGATTTTAATCGACTCATTTGGGCAATTCCTCTATATCCTGTATATGTAAATAGTCAATGGATATATTTTCCACTTTAAACACAACTTTTCATGCATATAAGTATAAAAATGACAATTTAATCATATTAGCATAAAATACAGGGCGTTTCTAAATTATCTCCCGCATTATACATGTTTATTACTCAAAAACTATTACAGATTTTAATGTGAATTTTTTTTTTATTCTCAAAGAAAAACTCAAAAAGTTTCTTACCATGCCTTAATAAATTTCAATGTACCCCCCCATTTATGGCATGAAGGACGTCAAAGCGAAACACGATTTTCTCTCGTGTTCGGGCTAGCATTTCAGGGGTGATTTCAGCATTGTTTCAATTATTCTGTTCTTGAGAGTTTCAATGTCATCAATGTTGGTCTTGTACACGCTGTCTTTCACATATCCCCAGAAGAAAAAATCCAGAGGGTTTGCATCGGGTGAGCGAGGGGCCAAGGGATTGGGCCATCCCTTCCAATCCATCATCTTGGAAAGTTCGTATCAAGGCATTGCCTACTTGCAGGCCCCAGTGGAGTAGACAATGTTGGGCTGTAGTTCTTCCACCTATGGAATCGGGTAATTCTCCAGCATATCTAGGTAGGTTGCAGCGGTAATGATGTCTTATGCAAAAAAGAAAGGTCCGATTACTCGATCATGCATTAAACCGAACCAAACATTAACCTTTGGGCTGTCGTGTATGTGCTCCCTTAGAAGATGGGAGTTTTGTGAGCCCCAAATGTAGCAGTTGTGTTGGTTTACTGCTCCGGAAGTATGGAATGTTGCCTCATCAAAAAACAAAATGTCCTCAAGGAAGGTGGGATCATTGTCGATTTTTTGGAGCATATCCTCAACAAAATTCTTGTGCTTCGGTCGGTCATCTGGCTTCAGTTCATGCATCATCTGGATTTTGTAGGGTGTAAGACGAAGGCGGTGCTTCACTATTTTATGTACGGATGTCATTGGCATATCCAGTTGATGAGCGGCTTGGCGAAGCGATTTACGGGGACTACGATCGAATGTCTCCCTGACCTTTTCTACTCTTTTTGTGTAACAGGCTGCCTGTGTTTAAAAATTTTCATGCCATAGCTTAATTGACTTATGATTTGGAGGATACAAATAAAAAATCACATTAAAATCTGTAATAGTTTTTGAGTAATAAACATGTATAATATGGGACATAATTTAGAAAGTTCCTGTATATCAACTGCCATCTTATTTCATAATTTGCTATTTCATGCCTCTACTTACATATGTGTATATTTAATAATCTATGAAATCACTGAATAAGAATTATGGCACGTAATATTTTTATAATCGTTATATTATTGGATATAGATATTACCTATATTAGTTTCAGTTCCGAATATTATTATCATTTCGTGAGCTATCTTAGTTACTGATAAAATGAAATGGATTTGTGGTTGAATGTGTAGTCATATTGTACAGGGTAATTCAAAAGTCAGTTCACCTAAAGATATATACATGTATATATAATGAAAACCATTAAACATACCGACATCAAATTTGCAGTGGATATTTTTAATCAGTGAGACACTGATTGGGCCTACAGTAAATGTTCAAAGTGGCCCCCATGCTCCTGCTTGCACAAACAAGCACGACTGCACATATTCTAGTAAACGCCTTGCTTCATGGAATTATTCGTTTCATTGAGATTCGGGCTGTGTTTCTCCATCCTGTTGATATAACCTTGTCTTCATTCAATATCATCTAACGGTTTGGTAACACTTAATCACCCGACAGTTAATCACCCAACGGTTAAACACCAACATTTAATCACATGATTGTTTAATCACAGACGTTCAACCGCCAAAAAAATACGTGATTTTTGATTGGCACATTCTGGTACTAAGACAGTTTTTTTTTATTGTACAGACTGTAATTTTTACACGACTTTTTAGCCTATTAAAAGTTAATCACGTGACGCAGATTTACACGTTGTCAGTTTCATTTAAACAGACAAGCTGTTAATGTATGACCGCATTCAAACAGTTATAATGAGTGAGAGGATTGTAACGTTTGGAAAAACTTCGAAAGACAAACTGTGTGTATTACACAAGCAATATGAATTTGTGAAAATCGAGAATACGTCAACGGGAACGTTCAGTGGCGTTGCAAACTTTACCAATGAAATTGTAGGTGATTACAATCCTGATGGCAACAAAGAATCAAGATTAGCACGGTAAGCTGTTGCTACGATGAAAGACAAGATGGGAGAATCAATTTCTGATTTGATTCACGTTTTTGATGAAGTTTTCAAGTTCTATCATTTTATACATAAGTTATACATCACATACTCATCACATAATAAGACTTCTTTTCATCATATCACATTCATCATTTTGCATTTTTTGATCACAATGCCCTGGTGATAAAACAATCACGTGATTATATGTCTGGTGATTAAATGGCAAGTGATTAAATATCGGTGTTTAACCGTCGGGTGGTGAACTGTCGGGTGATTAAGTGTCCGTACACCAGTAACTGTTCTACAAATTGTTCGCATGATTGCCTCTGATGCCCGAGGTTGCGGGTTCGATCCTGGCTGAGGATGATGAGGATTTTTCAGGGGGGAAATCCTGAGATCACGCACTTCCTTTAGAAGGGAAGTAAAGCCATTGGCCCGGTGTAGTCATTTGCTGGCTGCATGTTAAATAACCCTTGCGAGGCAAAATTTGTGGCCTCTATAACGCCGTCCTGATATGACCATTACTTGTTTGACTGTGTTGAAGTAACGTTCTGAATTAATAATGGTGCAACGAGTTTCCAAGAATGTGCTGTCGCGTTCATTTGTACAAGCAGAAGAATGGTATCCCATTGATTAAAGAATATCCATTGCAAATTTGACATCGGCATGTTTAACAATTTTCATGTATAAATACTTTGGGTGAACTGACTTTTGGATCACCCTGTATAATAATCACACCCATTACTTTATTTAATTTATTATTTGATATTATATGTTAAAAATTCCTGTCATGCACTTTTCTCTTTATGAAAAAAATACAATATTTAAATTTATAGTAGAACTCTGTGTAATTTAATTAATTATTAATGTTCATTTTTCAGTTTGTCAGATTGTTGCATATGAAATGATTGAATTATGAATGAACCAGTACTGCAATATTGTGGCTATTATCCCAATTTAATCTATGTAATACATGTACTACAAACTTCCATATACTTCCAATAGCATACTCAACAACCGAACCCTTGTCCTCATACAGTACTTGAGCCATTATTATGAAAATTAGCATTTCTAGAGACAACAAATTCATTGACTTTGGAGCTCTCATGTAGTTCAAGTATACATGCTCTTGAAAAAATTCAGATATTACATTACTTTTTAATAATTTGGAACAAATCATCTTTTTGCAATTTATTAAGAAACTTTCAGGTATTTCACAGATGCAACTCGAACTTTTTTCAGTAAAAGAGAATTATTACAAGTGCTCTTTTCATTGACATGTTTATTATTTGAAAGCCCCTTTCCTTTGACAACACTGTAGAAAAGCTTTCTTTTATAAATTGTATTTTATTATATTTGAGTTTTAAGGCATATAATACATCAAAAAATGCATACGAATTATTTTTTTTTTAAAAAATAGCAATTATCTTCCGTAAGAATCACGTTAGATACATTCCTCTGTGCAATTTGAAACTGTTAAGGATGAATGAGAGAGGAGGAGAAGATTGAATCACTCAACCGTTACCTATCCTTCCTTTGGACTGTTTTAGGACATTATAAGATGATGCATTTCTTTTAAGGATGGAAATGTATCCTTCCAACATCTTGTGCTAAATGCCTATTTGGAATTATCACAATTGTTAATAAATGCCCATTTCAGACTGACTACACAGTACTTTCAGAAAGGCTTGATTCTTTTCTCATTAGAATTCTTTTGATTAATGCTGATGTCTTTTCGTTAAATGTCACACAATGAATACGATTTTTTACAAAAGAAAATGCTATGGACACTTAGTGTTTTATGGATATACTGTATGTATCATGCTTCTAGTGGGTATTTGATGATCTGTGTCCATCTACTAAAATTTCAATCCAACAATCTGATATAAATTTTATCAAACAGGATCATTTAAATGAAAATAATTTTTTCCCCCCAGCAAAAACCATTGTACTGGTCAAAAAAATTAAAACTTAAAAATACTAATCACTGCAGAATCAATACTGCAAAAAAAAAATTGTTAGGATAAAAATATAGTTCCATTGAAACTGTTTACATTACGAAGATTCATATAAATGAATAGCATAAGGAACAATTTTATGGATACTTGTATAGTGGAAACCCTCTCAATTAATTTGCTAGTACTACTGCAGTCTGTTACCCAGTAATTGTTAAAATTGATAAGACATTTGTTTACATAACATTTAAGCTCAAATAATTTTTTAAATGTGTTCTTCTAGGGGCTGCAAAATCGACCTTTCCTTCAACTTCGGCGACCTCTACGTGAAGAATTTTCTAGTCTAAATCCCAAGCCTCTCCGTGCTCCATCTTTATTTGACAGTTTCAGAGAAGGATTCCAAAACTTTTTTGCTTACGGAAGATGAAGCTAAATGATACGTCGTTATACAAACAAAATGGCTATGGTAATTTAAATTAAAACTGACAGTTGTGCTTTTGAACATTTACATCACTTGCCATGAAAAGCAAACATGTCAAGTTAAGAATGGTGCTTTAGACAAGGAAGAGATTTTTATGGACTTTATTCATTATCCCCCACCACTTCAATATACAAAGTTGTAAATATTTATTGAGTATATTTATTATTCCCATTATTTCTGGACAAACAATTTTATAGCAATCTTAATAAACATGATTGTGTTTAAAAAAAAAAATAATAAATAAATAAAAAAATAATTTTTACGCAACGTAAATGTGATAATTTTTACAGAACTCTATCAATTCTGTCCAATAAACAGACTGATAAGTTGTACTTCAACCATTATATTTATTTATGGATGATACAGTTTTCAGATGAATATCATACATTTTGTGAATGTGATTTTTAATCATTTTTGTAATTCCAGTCTTGAATATTAAAACAAAATTGCTTACAGCTTTTTAAGTCTTTTCTTTTATCCAACTGATCCTAAGTTGCTTCAGAAGTGATAACATCCCTTGTGATTTGAAATGCTGCCAACAATGAACTCAACTGAATTTTTTCTGAAGTTCCAGAAGCAAGTCTATTCCTAAACAAAGAAAAAAAAAAAAATTTGATTGAAGCATGCTAAATTACAGTAAACTCCGTGTAATTTGAATCCAAATGGACCAACAAAAAAATTCGAATTAGGCAATAATTCTAATTTTACGATATTGGTCATACTTATACACACTAAATCAAAAAAAAAAAAAAATTCCTTACAAATTATATAAATCTATGGTGTATTTTGTGTTTCAATAAAATAAAAAATAATTACGTACTGGCAACAATCTGGGAATTAGTCACAAATTATTTTCGAAGTAACTAAGACATTCGAATTACGCAATGAAAAATACATTAGTGTGTATGAAATGTACTTGATGATCGATTCGAATTGGGCAATAATTCGAATTAGAAAATTCGAATTATGCAGTAATATTTTAAGGTAAATGTAAAGGATATCAAATGTTCCTTGCAATTTATACGAATTAAGCGATAATTCGAATTTGGCGGACTTGAATTACACTGAGTTTACTGCACATTTTTAAAAATTTAACAAGAAGTTTCTGGAAAAATTGTAAAAAATAATATAAATCTTCATTTGAGGTGCATTCAATAAGTAACAAGATGAATGCAATAGAGACTAAAAAAATGAATTTCAAAAAATATTGACTGTATTGGTTCAAGCAATTCTCATAGAAGGTCTTGGATTGTTGTTTAAACCAATTCCAAACCGCCTCTTGCATTTCCCCATCCACTTTGAGTTTTTGGATGGGGTGATCCTGGGGGTTTCCATTGCAGATTTTGATGCTTGGATTCAGGTTCACAAGGGTGCACCAGCTCTCGTCCCCAGTGACAATTCTTGACAAGAAATCCTCATCATCATGATAGTGCTCCAAAAAGTCCAAGGCCGTGCGGAAGGCTTCTTGTCCTGGTTCCAAATGATGGGGCACCATTTCGCACAAACATTTTGGTACTGTAATGTTTTCGTGATAAAGGTGTGAACACTTCTGAGATTCACATCAACCTCTGCAACAATACTGCACTAAGTGTTCCCTTGCATAACTTCTCATCACACCAACAGGTGCGACACCTATACCCTTTAGGCGAGTATCATTATTGCGCGGCTCTGTTAGGGTTGTAAAGTCAGCTTACATAAGCAAGCTTACGTGTAAAGTCAGCTTAACGGTCGAGCCGTAACACTATTACCCTACAGATACCAACTCAAATGAATCTCCTCTCAAGCGAGTTGTAAGACGGAAGTGATGCAAATTTGTAGGTGTGTTCAAGGGAAAGCGTGAGGTAGTCATGGCAACGGTTATATGGCTGAGTCCACATGTGTTGGACATGTGGTTTTTGTCACCTTCCCAGAGGAATGTAAAAAAAAAAAAAATCGTTTCTGATGCTTTTTTTTTTTTTGCTCAAAATTTTAACATATTTAAAAACTATTTTCCCATAAACTAATTAATAATTCGTATATTAAATCTGCAGCTATATAAATTGAAGTACTATATTTCCATATACAGTAATATCAGACATAAATCACAATATAATAAATTAATACAGGCAAATTCTACAATATACAGGGTGATTATAATTAAAGTTACGATTTCAAAAATCGATAATTTGAAAACTACTCGTCAGAATGACGTGGTATTTTAGCAGAACAATCGTGAGGCAATGGAATTTTGTTTGGCGAAGGAAAAAAAAATAGCTCCAAAATCTGCCGATAGATGGCACTGGCAGGGTTCACATCCATTGCATCAGTACAGATACCCTCCAATCTGTTGTGGAGCATGCCATTTTACGCTTCCAATTAGTAGCGGAACAAGGCAGAGGGCATATCGAACAACTTCTGCCTTGATAGTCAGTAAGATGTTTGTTCCACGAAGCTCTGTTTTTTTGGCATTATCTCTGTTGTCGCTGTAAACATGTATTCTTGTCTTTTCGCTAATAAATTTTTCGTAAACCCCTGAACTCTATTGTTTCCTTTTGGCTAACAACATTCCTGTGTTTCATGAATCCATTTTTGGTTTTCCCCCTGACATTACCCTGCCAGCGCCATCTATCGGCAGATTTTGGAACTATTTTTTTCCCCTTTGCCAAACAAAATTCCATTGCCTCACGATTGTTCTGCTAAAATATCAGGTCATTCTGACGAGTAGTTTTCAAAATTATCGATTTTTGAAATCATAACTTTAATTATAATCACCCTGTATAATTAAAGTATGGAAAAGCAAATGCAATTTTGATAACGATTTCATTGTACGAGGCATGTTTTTTAAGTAAGTACCGTTTTGGAATTAAAAAAAGACGTGCAAAGATATCGCAATAATTTTATTTTTACATGAAAGCCTGTACCTTAATCTACTTTTCTACATAATTTCCGTGAATATTGAGGCACTTGTCATAACGTGGCACCAGTTTTTGAATACCCTCCTCATAAAATTCTGCCGCCTGACTTGTTAACCACTGTATCACAAATGTTTTGACTTCGTTATCGTCTTGAAGACGCTGACCACCCAGGTGTTTCTTCAAGTGCAGGAACAAATGGTAGTCGCTGGGCGCCAGATCAGGGCTGTATGGAGGATGATCTAGAGTTTCCCATTTAAAAGATTTGATGAGATCTTTGGTCCGATTAGCCACATGTGGACGGGCATTGTCATGCAGCAAAACGATACCCTTATTCAACTTGCCACGTGTTTTGTTCTGGATTGCACGACGCAGATTGTTCAATGTCTCACAATAAGACGCTGCATTGATTGTCTCATTACGAGGCAGAAACTCCACTAGCAATACTCCTTTTCTGTCCCAAAAAACTGTGCACATGATTTTCCGGGCAGAAATTGTTTGCTTAAACTTCACTTTTTTGGGTGATGATGAATGTCGCCATTCCATGGATTGTTGTTTCGATTCTGGTGTGACGTAGGCCACCCATGTTTCGTCACCAGTAACAATTTGGTCTAAAAAATCTTCACCTTCATTGTGGTACCGCTCAAGGAAAGTCAATGCACTGCCTAAACGTTGGGTTTTGTGCAAATCCGTCAACATTTTTGGAACCCAACGTGAACACAATTTCCGGTAATTCAAGTTCTCGGTCACAATGCGATACAAAACACTACGAGAATATTGAGGATAGCAGTCGCACAATGATGAAATTGTAAAGCGTCTGTTTTCTCTCACCTTTTCGTCCACTTTCTGCACCAAATCTTCATTAACGACCGAAGGACGCCCACTCCGTTCTTCATCATGCACATTTGTGCGGCCATCTTTAAATGCTCTGACCCATTTCCTTACCATTCCATCACTCATAATGTTTTGTCCGTACACTTCACAGATCTCACGATGAATATCGATCGGTTTTACGCCTTTAGCACTAAGAAATCGTATAACAGCCCGTACTTCACAATCGGCGGGACTCACGATTGTCGGAGGCATCTTAAACACTCAGTAAACAACGTATACAATGAAGAATCAGACTGTAACGGCGTCAGTGCGTAGACAAGAGATGTAGTTAACCAGCGCGCATGCGCGGAACGCCGACCGTAGCGCTGCGGCGGCGGAATCGCAAAACGGTACTTACTTAAAAAACATGCCTCGCATGTTTTTGCTTGTATTATTTTATTATATTTTGAATTATATCAATTTTATATATTCATATAGTACTTCAATAAGTGATTAACTATTTCATTATTATTTATTTTAACCAGTTTTTCCCTGACAACGCAGAAAAGTTTCGTATATATAAACTGTATCTGTAAATCATATTTTTTAAGAAATATTTTTAAGATTTCTTTAGGTGCACCCCTTGTCAAGTTTCCTAATTTTTCTTTATTATAAAATAGGCTTTTGCACAATTCCTAAATTTTTTAATGATCATACCTACTTAGAAAATATGTAACAACAGCATTTATTTTATCAGAAAAGCTTGTGAAATTGTGATGGGGGAACATTTTTTTCTTATTATTTTTTTTCTATTGTAATTCGAATATTAGGAAAACCAGAAAATTTATGTTAAGATTTAATAAAAGATCTTTCAATTTAACTATGACATTGTTTGCGCATTTAACACTGTTTCCTTGAGAAATTCTTCATAAACGGAGCGTAATTTTGCACAGTACCTGATAATAATAATACATGTAATAATAATAATAATAATAATAATAATAATAATAATAATTATTCAATAATGTAATTAAGTTGCAGCCTGCATCAATATTCAATTTATTGAGTTTACTTATGAACAGTTTTATACTGCTATTTAGGTAATATTGTGAACATTTATTTGGTATTATATTTATTTATTGTTACTGTAACATAATAAACAACGTGTTTTGCTTTTTATTTTTGTAATAAAAATTGTAAAACCCGCACTAAGATTACATTAGAGAAATTACGAATAGCGAAGCGAGTAGAGCAGAGCTGACCGGGAGAAGAGCAAACATGCTGGGTGAAGGGAGAGGCAACGGCACGCACTGATAGATTCTACGGCTCTAGTATACTTGAAGGAAATATAGCATTTCTTGAATTTAAGATGGTGTGTGTCGTTAATAATATTCATCCTATCCTATATTAACTATTCGAAGCGCAGATGAAAGTGCTTAACACGTGGCATTTCTCCACTATGCAATGCGAGTCTGTCATTTTGGTTGCTCCGATCGCTAAAAAGCCGAATTGGACTCTCCTCGCTAAGCCTCCTTTTTCGTGGCTTACATCCACGAAGTTGACTTGGCCTATGGAGTCGCGTTTAGGCCAATAGTGGTAAAGCTCCCGGGTTAGTAGACTTTCGACGCTGTCGAAGTCGGCTTAAGCCCCACTGTAAGTCACTTTTTGCCGAATAGTGATATGGCCCTTAGTGACATATGCACGTATACAACATCTTCACCATTTATTTACATGTATCCTCCATAAAATTCACTAAGCTCCTGAACATCAATTGTCTGTATAAGTCTGCAGCCAGAACCTTATTGAATACACCTCATGTATAACTCCTAAATTTCTTCATGATAAAGTTCCAGTATGGAATCTATAAACCTTTGATAGCAATCTTCTATAAACTACAGTAATTCTTTATAAGTATAATACGGTTCATTTTATGATTAAAAACAAACAAATCTGGCCTAGTCAGATTTAGATTTGAAATTAGCTCATTAGCTTAGAGAGCTCATGTTTCTTTTTTTAATTTCTCTAATGGTTTTGATAAAAAATTATTTTTATGTTATCTTTTGGATATCATTAGGAGTAAAAAGATCTACTTTTTTCAAAGAGAAATATCTTGCAGAATTTTACATTAAATTTACATTGGAAAAACTGCTTTTAAAATACACAGTGTCCACAAATGATTATCATGATTATAATATAAATTCTGTAACATGCACGTGTTTATATTATACAGGGTTGTGCATAACCTTTTGCTAGGGGTCTGGAAAATAAACAAAACTAAGTGGAATGTTCTGCGGTTGATAATCAAAAAGTACGTTTATTTCTGGTTTTATCACATCAATATTTAGTGTGGCCACTACCTGCTTCTCGAACAGCACGCATCCGTTTCGGGTAGGAGCGGAGGAGTGTCTCAAACAGAGCAGTATCGTACTCCATGTCCTTCAGCACAGATGTCAGGTGTCCCATTAGAAGGTCTCGAGAATACCGATTTTCACCACGTTCTTGAATCATTAAAGATTCCACTGCGTCTTTTAACACTGCTCCAAAATGTTCAGCAACGTTTAGGTCAGGGGATGCACCGGGCCATTCGTTTGATGAGAAGAAATCGATAGCACTTTCTCTTAGGATTTGCTGTGTTGCATTAGCCTTAAAGCAAGGTGCCTTATCGTGCAAAAAACAAACTTCATGCGGGTCGATAGTGTTGTTTGGATCTCGAAGAAACGGAAAAACATCATTTGTTAGCAAATTCCGAAAATAATCACCATTCCATGACTCACCCTGCTCCTTGAATCTCCACATCATTCGCTTGGCGGTGAAACACACGAAGATGCCAATGCAGTCAGGCTTCTTGGACAGCTCTTGATAGTGTTCATCGTCAGAAATATCTGTAATCGATAAGCTCCAGACCCTATCGTTTTGGTAATTCGGACGTCTCATAGTCCACACAAAGAACTCGTCGCTCGGGGCAAGGTGCATGAAGTCGTCTTCCACCCAATCCCGCAGGTAGTCGCAAAGCCAGAGCCGGTCTTCGATGTTTAATGCGGTCTTCATTGGTTTCGGAATAACATGGAATGGCTTGATGTTTGCACGCTGACGATGTCTTTGAACCGTTGAACGAGAAATTGTTTTTCCACGCTTGGCTTTAATTTCTTGTGCAACGTTGATACAGCTGCGACGTCTTTTGCCACTGTTATTAGCAATGATGTTTTTGCTTTCCTGTGATAATTTCTCGGGCCTACCCTCAGCAAATTCGGCATGGCAGTTATCATAACCTTTCTTCCAATTGTCCGTCACCCATCTATCCGATCGGTTTAACTTGTTCGCAACCCATTTGCGATTAATAAAAGACGCACCTGCTTCCATTGCCTCTCGATATGCATTTGCACGAATTCTATCCATGAAACGCTGCTCTTCACTGTCATTTATTAAACCAGCCATATTTGTTTGATACCAATAGACGCACAATGAACTACTCTCTGCCGAAGCGTCATAAGAGTGTGCTACAACGCTGCGGTTAAAGTCGCAGCCCCCTAGCAAAAGGTTATGCACAACCCCGTACATCAATGCATAAACACAAAGTTTTTAACCATAAAGAAAGAACCTAAATTTTTACATGCGCCCCTGGTAGCACGCAAAATATCAGCCAATATTCGGTTTCCTGCCAGACATTCTGCAACATTTGTAACACCTTTAATTGAATGTCTGATGCATTGTTGCAAGCTTGGGAACTGCTGTTGTGTAGAAAACATCTTTAAGATAGCCCAAAAGAAAGAAATCTACAGGGGTAAAATATGGTGATCTCAGGGAGCCATGAGATTGGACCATTTCTGCCACTCCACTGATTTGGGAATGTTTCATTAAAATGCATGTGAACTTGAAGAGCCCAATGAGGAGGAGAATATCTAATTTGAATAGATACAATGGACAGATAGATTTTTGCTTTCCATTACAAACATTTCAGATCTCAAATTAACAGAACGAATGTCACAACAGATGCAAAAGTTTCTTGCGAATTTCTCCATACTAGTAAAACAGCATTGCTAAAAAAGGAAAGCCGGTTGTATTTCCTGCAGCTGAAGAATGGGATAATTGAATACATGTAATATGTCTAGGTACACATTTCCATTATCTGTTCCTTCAAGGAAGAATAGGCCAAGCACCCGATCATGCATAAGTCCACATCGCACACTGTTTTTCAGACTGTCTCTAATGTGCTCTTTTACAACATGCGGGTTTTCTGAATTCTGTGGTTGTGCCTGTTAATTACTTTGCTTGAATGAAATATAACCTCGCCGGAAAAGCAGACACTGCAAGGAATCATTATTCTCATCAATGAGCTGTAAAATGTGGTTAGTAAATTGGTCACGTCTTGGATGATCATCTGGCTATAATGGCTGAACAATTTTAGACGTTTACGTATCATTTTGTGCACTTGAAATTTTGTGCCTTGGTAACTTGAAATTCACGCAAAGCTTATCTAATTGATTTCTGTAGTAACCTAGTGACGTTCTGTCACTGCTTTTTCGTTAAGTACTGATCCTGTTGCTAAAAAGTGTGTCATCCATGACTTAAGTAACTTCACATCAGGTAGGATCTTCCATAACATGTCCTATACATTTGATGCTGCACACAAATTGGACATTTCGTTTCTGCAAGCCATACAACACATTGAGCTTTTTCCTGCAGTGAAGCCAGTTCGAAGATAAAACAGCAACATCACTCCTACGAGGGGTGTTCAAATGAAAAAGTACGAAACGTCATAAAAACCAAGCAGGTTGGAATTTCACTATGCCGCTTTGGGATAACGTAGTGCGACATCTAGGGAAGAAAACATAGCCTCCGGCGTGGTTGTGCGCATGCGCGAGCCGCTCTCATATAGCACAGGAGAGAATCAAGCAGTTGTGATTCCGTCCAATTGAATTCCTCAAGCACAGAAAAACCATTAACAGCGACATGTACTGCGAGACACTCTGCAGCCTACACAAGTCCATCAGATGGCCTGGGCTGCTCACGGAAGGAGTGATTGTGCTCCATGATAACGCTCGTCCACACGTCTCCAAGGTCACAAAAAGTGTACTGGACACGTTCAAGTGGGAGCCGCTTGAGCATCCACCCTATAGCCCAGACTTCCATGTTGCCCTGCAACTTCCATCTGTTTGGTCTGCTAAAAAAACATCTCAAAGGGAAGCGCTTCAACTCGGATGACGAACTGAAGGACAGAGTGGAGGACTGGCTGCTGTCACAGCCACAGCAATTCTGGGAACAAGGAATCTTCGGCTCACGAAACAGTGGAATAGTTGTATTCAGGCTTATGGTGATTACTTTGAATAAAGAATTTGATTATACCCACAGTGTCATTCCTTACCTTTTCATTTGAACACCCCTCATAGTTACAAAAATGGCATGCAGAACACACTGTAGAAAAATGTTATGAATCTCCTTGTTTATCTGCAACAAACAATCTTTAGTTACTATCATGGGTAAAATATTATAAAATGCTGAAATCAGGGTAATCATTTGTGGACACCTTGTACATTCCTTTTCAGAGGTTTGCAAATTACACTATGTAGAAATTTTAATCTTTTCACCACTATATTCATAAGAAAAACAACTTGGCATACAGAAAATTTACAAAATTTAAAATTAAATGCAAATCTAATTTCTATGCATAAACTTACTCAATCTCTGCCATCTTATCCAGCAAATGAATTCGTATACGAGATGGAATATCCACTGAAACATTAAGAACACACATCAGTTTACAAGATATATATATTACGCGCAGATTATGAAATTGCACAATTTGTGAAATATGTAGAATTTTACACGATTCAAGAAATGTGCACAATGATTTCTGCTCATTTCATGTAACGTGCAGTTACAGATGATCTATGAAGGCTGGTTTCCCACTGTTACCGAGAAGCTTATTGGCGAATTGAGTGGTGCTCGAATAAACATGGCGTCTTGCTTATTGATAAGCAGGCAACAGTGGTTTCAGACTCCTTAAAAATTATCAGATAATAAGAAGAGCAACAGTTTCACATTCGTTTGTGATAATTTACTTGGTATTCCACACACACACACACACACACACACACACACACACACACAGACACACACACAAACACACACAAAGGCATGAGAGTGTATGATCGCTGCCTACGATTCGACGAGTTGCCCTCCCCTCCTTCCTTATATATCTGACAGACCTGATAAAATAGGAAATAAAATGATTCCTTTATTTCAAAAATTAAAAAGAATTAACATTTTTAATTGATAAAATTTATATAAAAATTATTATTTATATCTTAACAACAAAAAAGTGATACAAATGAATTGTACCAGCATTAAACGATCAAATATTTCACAGATTTGCAAGTTTAAAATTCAGTACTCTAAACTGCTAGGAAATATCAAAAATGAATGTTTCTTCTAAAATATCTATATGTTATCTATTATACAGGGTGAATACAAAAGTCTGAACCCCCCTTTTATTTTTTGAACTGAAGCAGATATGTCAATTTTGATGAATCCAATGAATAGGAAGTTGTGGGTGGCCTATCCCATG
>JAHWFO010094270.1:224174-261761 GCA_023313115.1 Rhysida immarginata
TCTCCCCCCCCCCCCCTCCTGATTCGTCCCATACTAAAAAATGGACGTCCTTACTATATCTGGGACCTAATTTCTCCCAGCTTTCCAATTTCTTATTGTCCTTCAGCCTCTGAATATCATTTCGTACTCCCACCCCAGCTGCTCGCACCCTGAACCCGCCCACCTCCATCACCTCCAACAAATATTCCCAGTCCAGAGTTTATCGCCTGAATTGTGCGTTTTGCGATATGTTCTATGTGGGACTATCGACCCACAATCTTGCATTGCGTTTCAAAGAACACCTTGACTCGTATAAGAAACGGGACCGTGTCTCTCACTAGGACAACCATCTCGCAGATTCCGGACACACTTTGAAGACACAAGAAGAGGTTATGTCTGTCTTGCACATCTGCAATAAACCAGAAAAAATTGCCACCCTCGAAGCGATCGAAATATTCAAGGCCAAGAGGTCCACTCCCCACTTGCTACTCAATTGCCAGACGGACTTTAATGTGTATGCAATACTTAGTTCTTTATCTGATCTACTATGATTTTCTCTCGTTTTCTTTTCTTTATTTTATGTTTCTTCTGCATTTTGTAAATTTTCTTACCCTTTTATTTTATTTTGTTGTTTTTATGTAAATCCTCTTGTCTTCGGACAACCGGATATGTTCTCTTTTTGGTCCGCGTTAAACGTGCACTATCTCTGTACAATTTCTTTTTTGTATTTTTCAAAAAAAATTTTATATTTATTTTATTTTACTCTAATGGCCATTACATCCTTTTTGAACTCATTGGCCCCCTTGCTTTATATCCTATTGGTTCTTATATTTATTTACGCTCATTGCTTAACTTGTACCACTGTTCTGTATATATAAAGGCTTGCATGCCTCTTGCTGTATATCCTTGACAAAGCCGGGAATAAATGGCGAAACTAGTTGGAACTCCTGATGTCCCTCTGTTATACTGTAAGGCCACCACCTGTTTAGTTAATAGGAACTGTATTATGATCCATCCTTCCACCGAAAGATTATGAGTTAAATGTATGCCTAAATATTTGAAAGAATTAGATTGAGCAATCTGCTGAGAATTTTAAAGTAGAAAGAATTCGCTGGAATCAAACCTTTTGTTGTTTTGATGAAATATTATATATAAGGTTTTATCTACACTACATGATCAAAGGAGTTGGGACACCCCTGTGAACACCTTGGGTGTTTCTCCTGGACTGGACTGGGCCCGCTCATCAAGGTGGATGGAAACCTCAATGCTGATGGCTACAGGACCATTCCGAATAATGGGGCACTTCCAGCGCTGTGGGAACACTTCGATGACGGGCCATTCCTCTTCCAGCACAACAATGCGCCTTGCCACAAAGCAAGATCCATATCCGACTGGTTTGACGAGATGCGGGTTGAAGAACTGGATTGGCCCGCCCAGAGTCCTGATCTCAACCCCATCGAACATCTTGGGGACGAATTGGAACGACGTGTGAGATCCAGGATGGTTCGCCCTACATCTGTCCAGGAACTGACCACGGCACTCCTCGAGGAATGGAGGTCAATACCTGTGGACACATACCGTAAACTTGTGGACAGTATGCCATGTAGGGTGGAGGCAGAGATAGCAGCTCGGGGTGGTCTACACACTACTGATTGAAGCTTTTTGCGGCTTTACGGTAGAGCAACAGGTGTCCCAACTCCTTTGATCATGTAGTGTAGATTAAGGGACAGATGATTGGGTGTGTTCCAGAATAAGAATTTTTTTAAGATTGAATTAAATGCTTCTTGAACTGAACTAAGTGAGGTATCAGAGAAAGATACTGTTACATCATCAGCGTATAATATAGAGGGGAATGGGGAAAGTGCAATGGGGAGATCGTTTATAAGTAGAATGAACAAAAGTGGGGACAGAAAGGAACCGTTTTTTGTTAATTGATTTTTCAAATCGTCGTTCATTTTTGGGACTACAGGATGTGATTACACAAATTTCTTGTTATTTTACAGTATTAAAAAAAAAAATCTATTCTTTTAAAGAATGACATCAGCATACGGTCATCATGTAATCTCCTGAAACAATGTACCCAACCAAATATACTCGATCTCTACCAATTTTTCTCCACGACTCCAAATTTAGAGCCATAATATGAAAAAGGAAGGACAGTTTTACTATCATATAACAAAATTATCAGTAGTTTGTTTTTCACGTGTTAAAGGAAGTTTATGTGACTTCTGAAAATCTGTATTTATTTAAGAATACCAGGTATTTATAAAATATTTTCTTTACCTCTTCTAAGGGCATTTTGTGCATCATGAGTCATGGCATCTGCTTCATCCAAAATTATCAACTTAAATCCTGATCTGCAAAACAAAATAAAAAATTAACAATGGAAATTTGTTATATATATATTTTTTGACAAGCCATTTTATTTGTACTGACAGTAAAACAAATAAAATTAATTAATTACTCATGGTTTAAGAAAATAAGCCATTAAGGAATGACATAATTAAGTACGAGGTGCGTTCAACTTATAAGGTCTCCAAATTTTTTTCTCTGCAGTGAGTAGAAAGATCCGAATACTTTTAAAATTTTGCGGGAAATATTTCGTCTTTACTAAAATAGATGGCAGCACTATACCATGAACGGTGTGAATACCGTGCACGTTGCCACAAACAATGTTTCATATACTTAAAATGGTGAAGCTTAGTTTACAAGATCAACGAGTAATAATTCATCAAAATTCATAGCCAATTGAGTGAGATATGCGATGACGGCGCTATGAATGTTAAAAATGTGCGTTCATGAGTGCAAAAGTTTAAAAAAGGTCAAGAATCATGTGAGAATGAACCGAAGCAGCCTTGACCACGAACCAGCTGGACAGAAGCAATGATTGCTCGTGTGGAACAAGTTGTTATGGAAGACCGTCGCTTAGGTGTGCATGATGTTGTCTCTAAACTTGGCATTTCCGTGGGGTCTGTGGAGTCCATTTTGCATGATGAGCTGAAAATGCGGAAAGTTTCTTCAAGGTGGGTCCCCGAATGATGTCCGACGAACACAAGTCTGCATGGGTGGTAATTTCTCAGCAGATGTTGACACGTGATGCAGCAATGAATGGTGCTTTCATTTCATCAGTTGTGACAATGGATGAGACGTGGATTCCATATTTTAACCCTGAAATGAAACGCCAATCTTCACAATGGAAACACACTGATTCACCGCCACCAAAAAAACTTCAAGTCACAGCCTCTGCTGAGAAAGTTATGGTGGCCATGTTTTGGGACAGCAAAGGCGTAATCCTCACGCATTGTGTTCCAAAGGGTACAACTGTTACAGCTAATTCATACGAAAATATTTTGAGAACAAAGCTCCTTCCAGCATCGCATGAGAAATGACCAAACAAGACTGGACGGGTGCTTTTTCATCAAGACTACGCCCCTGCTCATCGGGCACTCCTAACTCAGCAGTTTCTTCAAAATAACAACTTTGAGGTGGTTTCCCATGCTCCATACTCACCAGATCTCGCTCCTAGCGATTTCTGGCTTTTTCCAATCATGAAGGACACTCTCCGTGGCTGCTCATTTCCCAACTCTCGTGAGCTGCCGTTGCTTCAGCGATTTACTAGTGGACAAAACATACTCCTAAAGAAGAGTTCTCAGCAGCCATGGAATCATGGCGCCGCCGTTGTGAAAAATGTGTTCGATTTCACGGTGATTACGTCGAGAAGTAACAGTAGTTACAATTTTTTGGGTTAAGTATTTTGTCAGAAAAAATTGTCATGTTTAAAAGCCTCAGAACATATTCCACTGAATCAAATTTGACCATCTTTGAACTTATTAACTACACTTATATATTCGTTCATAACACATCGTTTTAAGTTGTTTATATATTACATGCCATATCTTAGCATTGAAAATTTCCAATGGTACAATAATGATATCATTAGCGCAGATACCACGGAGTCAAATTCGACAGTCTTCAAACTTATTAAGATTACTCTTATATATTCGTTAATGACATGTCGTTACAAGTTGTTTGATATATATATATTACAAGGGTTGTTCAAGAATTTTTGCCTCCTGGTCCGTAACTTTTTTATTTGTTAACAGATTTTCAAAATTTTTTTTGTATCTGATACTTACATTTGTCCTCTATGTAATGCACTTTTCACTTTTTGACACAGTCGCTATCCCTTTCCACGGATTGCACCAACGCGTGACTAGTCGGGTGAACCCGCCGGAGAGGAATTCTGGGGTTGTTGTCGACACCAGAATTGAATGGCAGCTTTGGACCCCCTTCTGCAGCACGATAACGCCTACCCACACACAAGATCGCCACGGACCAGAGGCGTTGCAATGCCTACAGTTCAAAGATGAAAGACTTTGCACCTTGCGACTTCACCACTTCCTAAAGAAGAAAAAGCACATTAAGGGACATGAGTTGCATTCTGACGACGAGGTGAAAAATGCCATTCAATCCTCATGTCGACAACAACCCCGGAACTCTTCTCCAACGGGTTCACCCGACTAGCCACGCGTTGGCGCAATGCGTGAAAAGGGATGGGGACTAATGTCAAAAAGTGAATAGTACATTACATAGAGGACAGATGTAAGTATCAGATACAAAAAGAAATTTGAAAATCGGTTAACAAAGAAAAAAATTACGGAGCAGGAGGTAAAAATTCTTGAACAACCCTCGTACATGCCATATCTTAGCACTGAATATTAGCATGGGTACCACTGAAACAAATTCGACCATCATCGAACTTCATTTATCGATTGTCAAAAACTTACTTAATAACTTTATATTCGATCATAGCTCGTCGTTTACAAGTTGTCTGATGCATTACTTGCTATATCTTCACCTTGAAAATTTCAGGGAATGTAATATAATGCTATCTTCAGAGCACCTGGCATTGTATCGGTTTTGCCCATCTTCGAACTGGTTTGTGCGCTGAACCATATTTATTGATTGATGAAAGCAATACTTAATAACATTATATTCACTCATAGCTTATCGTTAAGAGTTGTTTGATGTATTACTTACTATATCTTAGCATCGAAAATCTGTATGGGGTATTAGTATGATACCATCAGAGCACGTGCTAATGTATCAAGTTGGGCCATCTTTGAAATGGTTCATGCGATGAATTATATTTATTGACTGGTGAAAAAAGATACTGAAACTCTTTCATACGCTTCGAGAAGATCGAGTTACAGATGGACAGATAGACAGGTCCCCCTTCCCTACTAATAGCATAAAGCGCCTTTCGGTACTTAATAATTGCACTCCTTTCACTGTATATTCATGCAAAATGAAAAGAATTAGGTGCCAAAATCCAATCTTAGGTTGGATTATTTATGTATGAACAAACAATTTTTAACATACAATTACAAATTATTTCTCAAACATACGAGAGGATTCAGAAAGTATCGACATTTATTTGTCAACGGAGGAAATATAGTCTTTGTGTAAAAGTTTGTACAGCCAAAAAGAAGGTTGAGTACATGCACAGACATTGCATAACACAAATTGTTCTTGCGAATGCGCACTACGTGCTATCAGTCATTTTATAAATGGTCACTGCTATCACATTGTCTACATTGGAAAAACAGTGAGCTGTTATAAGGTTTATTTTCGTAAAAAGTAAGAGACTTGCTGAAATTCATGAGAAAATGGTAGAAGTTTACGGTGCTGACTGTCTGGACTATTCCAATATGTGCAAATGGTGTAAATGTTCGGAAAGGAAAAGTTAGCCTTACTGATAAACAGCGTTCTTGGTGGCCCCTGCGTCAGTGGCAAGAGCAGCCATATCGATGACATTAGCAACACAATCAGAGAAAACCATCTCAATTCCTTGGAAGAAGTGAGTGAAACGTTTCAGATATCCTATGGATCTGCAAGGCCTATGGTGCATGAGAATCTTGGCAAAGTCTGTTGGTTTCCAAAAAAGTCTGACACCAGAATGGCGTGCAGTTTGCAGCAGTACAACCAGGAGGAAAATGCGTTTCTGAATGGTATTGTCACAGGAGATGAGAACTGGGTCTTGTACTTAACAACTGAGCCTAAAACTGTGTCATGTTGTGGAAACATCGACATTCTCCGGTTCGCAAAAAATTCTAAGTGTCTTTCAGCTTGGAAGATTATGCTTACAGCTTTTTGGGATATAATAGGCATCCTACTCTCAGAGTTCCTGCCTCGTGGGTCAACTGCCATCGCAGTTCCCTATTGTATAACGTTGACTAAACTACGGCATGCTATTCAGGATAAGCAACCAGAAAGAGGAAACGATACTTGACTTCTTCATGACAACGCATGCTCGTATATGGCCAAAGCAAAACTGGTCCATTTCGGTTAGGAGGTTCAGGACCATCCAGCCTATAGGCTGGATTTTGCGTCCTCAGGCTACTACCTCTTTGGTCCCATGAAGAGATTTCTGGATGGTCAGAGGTTTGACACTGACGAGGAGCTCATATCTGCCATGCGCCATTGGCTGTATTCACAGCTGCGGAGTTCTATGAGCAGGATGCAGCACTGGGATAAATGCTTAAATTGTTGTGACGTGTGATGTTAGTGTGTTGTCTTGTGGGGGAAGATTGTTATTTGTGTGCTTTTATAAGTAGGCTTTCTGTTAATTACAACTGTTGTTTAAATATAATGTTTTTGATATAGGATAATTTAGATATAGGATATTTAAATATAATAAGTTTTGTCTGTTATTGCATTTCTTATGTTTACATCTGAAGCTCCAACAATGTGAGTATAGTATCCCGTCATTATTACGGTAGTTTTTTCTTCATTGTTGAGCGTCAGCTATTCGTCTTTTTTCCTTGCTTGGGAAGAAGACCGTTTTGGTATTGTTACTATTATTGTGATTGCCTGAGCGATGGAAGAAGGAAGGAACATCATTGGTGTAAGTGCTAAACAAATTTAGGCTGCGTTTAGGATTTGGGAAAAATTAGGCCCATTTAGCCTTCAACATAGTCTTCCTTAATTAAAAGTCAATGGCCAGCTGTTGGTTTTTACGCAGTGAAATAAATTAAGCACTACTACGATGAAGGGATGTTTTGGCAAAGTCGCTTTGCCTGTTTTCCTGTTCGTTTCACGCTCATTGGGAGTGCTCATCTAAGTTAATGAAGCCTTAATTTGAAGCCTCGCAAGAATCATATTCACCAGGGGTTTATGGATTTCACATGTGGTCAAGTGTTGATTTGTTTTTTATGTTGATCTTCATTCCGTGCGGATTGCGTGACCCTCTGCAGCAACTCATCCGCTTCAAACATTGGTGTTGACCGTGTCTTCTAGCCCTAATTGAGAAAGTTTATGCTATGCCAAGGGGATATACAAAGTCTAAGAGGCAACTGAACGGTGTAATATAACCGAGAGTGTGGATCTCATTATTAGACGTCATGCTTGCTGTAGGCACAGATTTAAATATTGTCTGCGGATGCTGAGCGATGTTTCGCCACATGAAATGGCCAATGTTGTTTGTAACTACACTCTGCCTGGATGGCAAAATTTGTGAAGCTGAGTTTTACACCTCATGCTCATGACCTGTATGGCAAGGTTGGTAGTGATTTACACTGAATTTCACCAGTTGTTTTTTGGTGATCATAGATAAAGCTCTTCATGCAGCAATCCTAGGGAGTCACGGGGAAGCCGAGGTTGGCTTATCACTCGGGCTTTTGGCCTGCGTGCATTGTGCAGTGTAAAGCGGTCCGGTCGTTTGTTAAGTAGAGGGTTAATGTGCTCCCCCCCTCCCCACGGAAATAGTAGTAAAAGGAGCACACACCATGCTCTGGCGTCGTTGTGGTGAGAAGCTCTAAGATTAATAGAGCCGTTGTGCTGTTGATAGAAGTGCGGACCTGGGGTCCAGATGGTGAGATTGTGAGTGCTCTATAAATAGGCCAAGCGAGTGCAGAAAACGACATGCAACATAGAGACTAGTCCTGACGGATTTGTTAAGAGCACACGGTATATTTTATTGTAAATTAATAGACATGTTGTCATTATTTTTCTTGATTTTCCAATTACATTCAATGTTTCTAATGTTACGAATTATATTAGCGGGGCCCCTAGCTGTAAATTCTTGTTAATAACGTGTTGTTTCTACTAATTAAATTGCTATTTCTACACACCCAAATCCGCACCCACTGTTATTCCTTCACAATCATACGCAAGTCCAACATCAAGTCTGGGCCTTCATGTGAGGGTGTGCCCTTTGCTCACAAGTCGCATGTGCTCGAGCCTTCGCGGGCTGGCACATTGTCAAGGTGCCTACCGGGAAAAGTAGGTAAACACGTGTAGTTTCAGCTGTGCTTAGTTGTTTACCTGTATGCTTTGTAATTTTCTTTGAAAAAGATAAATGGCGTTACTTTCTGATATCTCCTAGTAATTACAGAATATAATAGTTTAAAAACAAATTCACTATTTAAAAGTTTAAAACATCTACAAAAATATACATGAACCTATAATATTATTAATTACAAGAATTCTATCAAAATAATGTTTACTTGAAAATAGTTCTAGTGCTGGCAAAGCTTAATATTTTTTGTCTCACAACTTCAATTCCACGATCATCTGATGCATTTAACTGAAATAGTAAGAGAAACCAAAAAGAACTAAAATTCTGAAGAATGTTCATGTATACCATATATTGTAAATTGAAAAGAATAAAACATACCTCTAACACCACAGAATTAAATTCTTTTGGTGTATATAATTCTTTGGCTACTGCAAGAATAGTTGTTGTTTTGCCTGTTCCTGGTGGGCCATAAAAAAGAAGATGTGGCAAACGACTCTCTTTAATAAATCTTCTAACTGAAAAAAAAAAGGAAGATCTGGTTTTTGGCAAATTAAATTAAAAACCAATAAAAATTATAACAAACTATAGGTATTTATTCTTCTTAGTTTAAGTGAACTGATTTTTAAATATGAGCATCTAATAATTTCAATTTTTATATAATAATAATAATAATAATAATAATAATAATAATAATAATAATAATAATTGGAAAATGGTCTCTGGAGGATTTTTTTATGCCATTACCTCCGATATTGATGAATAAACAGTGAAAAATAGTAAAGAAAATTCCACAGCCTGGACTCAAACCAGGGACCTTCGGGTTATTGTCCCGATGCTCTAACCACTAAGCCACCGTGGACATGGAAGCTGTCGCTATCAAACATGTCCTATGTGCATAGGTTAAAGCACGGCTCCTTGTTCGCAAGCCAGGACTATCGTTACTATTAAATGGCGAATAATAATATAATAATAATTGGAAAATGGTCTTTGGAGGATTTTTTCATGCCATTACCTCCGATATTGATGAATAAATATTTTTCACTATTCAATAATAATAATAATAATAATTTTTTTCAATTCAATTTTTATTCTATTCAAACAAATACATTAAATAAAGTATAGTTATAATGCTTTTCAAACAATGGCTCTAATGCTCATATAATATATAGGGTTATTCAAAATGAATGATGCAAAAAGAAAGCTTAGTGGTGACCAGTACAATCAAGATATTTAAAAAAGATGGATATTAAATAAAAGGTAAACTCTCCAAGTTTCATTTGGCAACGCCGAAAACCCAATATTTCGAAAACACTCTCTAGAGGCTCATTTCAACCACCTACCTCGACATGCTATCACAGTGGTTGTTGGGCCAATGATGTGCTTCTGATGCTGTGGTTCCCTAGATCACCCGACCTAACAGTCCGTGATTTCTTTCTGTGGGGCTACTTGAAGGACAGTGTCTTTGTACCCCATTACTTACAGATTTAAAGCGGCGAATTTCCTAAGCGATCGACGCAATTGGTGAAGGGGGGCTGCCACGTGTGTGGTAAGAATTTGAATATCATTTAGATGTCAGTCATAACACAAAGGGCTCCCATATCGAGAGAAACTTGGAAAGCTTATCTTTCATGTGATATCCGTATTTTGTAAATATAATGGTCACAGCTTTTCTTTTTGCATCATTCATTTTGAATAACCCTGTATGTTATTTTATCATATGTCAACAAATATTGTCTTTGTTAATATAATAATTTAAAACAATTATGCAAAAAATAAAAATAATATTTTTGCATTTAACTGTTCTATATTCTTTTGCTATTTTTTTTAATTAATTTCATATTACACACAAAATGTATTAAAAAAGACAACTCTACTTGTATGGGGTTACCTTCCATTGTAAATCAACTGGGTTCATAAGTTGAAAATCTATTAAATATAGGGATCACAATGCTTGTCTGCCATCGTTTAGAGATCCAAGCGATCTGATACACCAGAGTCAGCCACAGGATACCATCCTGATTAAGACCTTTAACATCTCAGACCAGGTTTCATCATCACCTGCAGCTTTGGCAGGCTTCAGCAACTTAATTGCCCATCTGACTTGTGCTTCAGTGATAGAACCATGAGTATTCTCCCACCAAGATGGCACCTCATGTGCTACAGTTGTTGCTGCTACCAGTTTAAGAAAAGATGCAAAGTACTTCTTCCATCCTTGCAATACACTCTCCTCAGTTTTCAGGAACTTCCCATCTAAACTCTTAATAGTTTGAGATGAAAGGGACTTCTTTCTATGGAAGTGGCGCATGATCTGCCAGAATACAGTGTTTTCCGAACCATAGCCTGCCTTCAAATTTTCCCTGAACTTTTTCCAGGCCTTAGCATTAGCTGTTGATACTGCCTTCACTGCTGCTCTTGCACCTCAGTGTACTGTACTCAACTCATTGTCAGAAGACAGTCTTCCCCTAAAGAGTCCAATCTACAACACAATCTGCCAGGCAGGGGCTTGTGAGTATCCCCACTCCTGGACAGTCATGCTAAGGTCGACACCCAAGAAGAAAAGCTTCCACCCTTCTTCCAAGTCCACAGTTCCAGAACCCAGACATTTTGTAATGCCTAAAAAATATCCAGTCCATATCATTTGGCTTCCTGCATTATCTCAAATTCCTTCTTTATCAAGGAGAGTATATTCCATGTGCTAAACGACAATACCCGATCCTGTTGACACTTTACCCATTTCTCCCCCAAGGTAATGGCATGCGCTGTCCCCAACTGTTTCCCCAAGTGCATACTGAGTGCACTGGTGGGGCTTCTCAGAGGCACTGCCCCAAGGTAACAGCCAGAAGACCATCAATTATTTTTTGAATGGAATCTCTGCCTAACTTCCAAATATGGATGACTTCAACCTGCGTCACAATTGATGCTCTTCGTCTCCTTAACCATGACGTTTCTTGTATGGGTGACCCTAAAGTAGCTCTGCTGGTTATAGCACTGTCCTTTAGGGTCACCCTTATAAGAAAGGTTATGGTCGAGAAGTGAGACGAAGAGCATCCATACTATAAATTCTCATGATGTCGACAAATGAGCAAGTTCATACTGCATTGCATCTGGTGCAAGTTAAAATGGCCTGCGTATGGGAGTTAGGCAGAGGCTCATGTTAAAACAAAAAGAGTCGACAGTCTCCTGGCTAAATCAGCAATTAGTACATGTATTATTATATTGAGATGGGAGTGCAAGGTGTCAACTGCAGGGGCTTCCCAAAGTGGATGGTCCACCAAAATCAATGATCGTAACCTTAGCGTCTACGAATTATAATACACAAAAACCGCCTTTTTTCAGCTAACTCATGGAATTCAGAGTTCTGGGAATCAACTGGAGCACAAAGTTGTACTAAAACATTCAGAACCGAGACTCGCAACATGGGTTTTCATGCCCTTATAACCTTGACCAATATGCAGCGTCCTACATGGTATTAAAACTTGCACAATGACTGTTGCTTGCAAGACTAGAGTGTCTGGTGATTTTTTTCCATACAAGAACAGAAATTACGAGGTTTAGTCGAAAAGTAATGCCTCCATGATTGTAACTTTTTATTTGTTAACTGGCTTTCAAAATTCTCTTTTGTATCTGTTACTTACATTTGTCCTCTATGTAATGCACTAGGCACTTTTCGACATAGTCCCCATTCCTTTCCACGCATTGTGGTCGTCAGAATGCAATTCACCTCGTCGTCAGAATGCAACTCATGTCTCTTAAGGTGCCCTTTCTTATTTTTGAAGTGGTAAAAGGTGCAAGGTGCAAAGTCTTTCATCTTTGAACTGTAGGCACTGCAATGCCTCTGCCGTGTGATGATCATGTATGGGCGGCGTTATCGTGCTGCAGAAGAGGGTCCAAAGCTGCCATTCAATCCTCTTGTCGACAACAACCCTGGAATTCCTCTCCGACAAGTTCATCCAGCTATGGCGCAATGCGTGGAAAGGGATGGGGACTATGTCGAAAAGTTAATAGGGGATTGCATAGTGGATAAATGTAAGTATCAGATACAAAAAGAATTTTGAAAATTGGTCAACAAATAAAAAAGTTACAGCCACGGAGGCATTACCTTTCAACCAATCCTCGTATCTGCAATTTCTTTTTCTGTTAATTTCTTCCAGGGATTATAAATTGTTTCTTAAAGTTTCCCATGACATGAAAAAAATTAGGTTAAAAGAACTAAAATGTTTTAAATAAAAAAAGTTTTAAAAGTCTCAGAATTTCACAAATTTCATTTCAAACAACCTCCAGTCCATCATGTAAAGAGCTGTTGTTCAAATTTAGAGCCAAGTACATGTATAAAGAAATTTTCCTTACTGTTTATTTATAGAAATCATTTGTTTTAACAAGACAGAGAATTTAAACTAAAAAATAATAGCAATATTAAATAAATTTGAAAATTAAAAATGCTTTATTACTTGTATTCAAAATATCTTCATGAGATATCAGTTCATCCAAGGTACTAGGGCGATATTTTTCAACCCTGTAACATAAACAACAAATAATTAACTTTTATTCTTTGATTTTCATTATGATTTCAACAGATTTTCAAAAGAGCACAAAACATTCATTATGGCAAGATAGATATCCAAGAGGAATCACTAATTTTTTTAAATGCATACAGTAAGGGGGGGGGGGGGGAGGTGACTTAGTTTCGAATCTGCAGTCCGAAGCATTGAATGATGATACTTTTAGATGTAACAAACATTTTATACAGTACATAAACCTTTTATTTATTTATCAATGAACAAGTCTACAGAATCATGTACATCGGTAATACTGAACAAAGCTTACAATAACTGAAGTGTGAAACAAACACGGGTATCGAATCTCTCAATATGTTGATTAAACGCAGCATCTATGCTTAAGGTGCGTCTCCTTACTTGCATCTGTGCTCACAATCAAATGTGGGACTATAAACAAGGTAGTGCAGTATCTAATATCACAAAACAAGTGTATTTTGTATGACGAAAAATTAAAATTATTGCATCATCCATAATGATTATTCATCACTCGTAACACTTTTTTGGGTGGAAACATTATTCTTAACTATAGACAGGAAGGAATCTGTAAAAATAAATTAAGCACTTCAAAGCACATAGAAATTCAACAAGTGCATAAATTATAAATAAGATGAAGTAAAAAAGATGCACTTCAAGAAGCATCAAAAGATCTAAATGAATATTTAATTGATTCTTCAATGTTTCAAAATAATAAATTATGAATTAAATTATGAGTAATAAAATATATTTACTGAATGGAAAAGAGTTTATTCCAATACACTAGGATTCATTAGTCTTCGTTCAAAACCATGAAAGCAGAACATCAAGTCATTACACAAGTTTGCTAGGTAAGACAGCGAAGTATAGTGGCGCTATCTGTTACCCAAGAAGTGCCAAGTTTCTTCAAATCAGGACATAACGGTAGGTTGCCAAGTTACAGGACATTTTCAGCTATTCTTTTTTTTCCAAGGAAACTTTACAAAACTGAAATTGAACACTCCACAGTAACAAAAAACCTGTATTTGTCAACAAAACTTCAAACATACAGTCTGAGTATAAAAGAAAAAATATCATCAAAAATCTCAGAGAAAGGCCATGCATATGAAAGTGCATTAAGTGTTATGCTTCATCAAACCCCTCATCTGGGATTTACAGGAAGAGAAGAGATGGCAACACTTTCGCATATCATTGTTATTTATGTATTAAAATGAAAAAATTAAAAACTTTAATCGATCTAAATTTTACAAAGAATAAATGAAAACAAAATTAGAAGCAATTTTTAGAGTAGAATTATCCTTAAGCCATGTAGAATGTCTATCTGTATTAATTCACTATTAACATTAAAGATGAACAAAAAATAATAAACAGAATTATTTCATTACAGTATTAGGTTGTTTCTTAAGTGCATCCCCTTTTTATTGCTTTTGCATGCTAGAAAAACAGGACAAACTTATGCAACAACCCACTATAATGCCACTAAACCGTGCTTTGCCATCTTTATCTTATTCGAGGCATATTCAAAAATTAAGTTCAGTTTTGTAATAAAAACAAAACTACTATACAAGGTGTTACAAAACATTTTAGACAACTTTTAATCATTATATAAAAAAACTATTACAGATAGAGACAAATGGTTTACAACAATTTGTTTATCAATTGAAAAAAGTTTTTTTAATATACTAGTAAAGTTCAATATGGGCACCATGTGTTGCATGGATAACATCCAAACGATGTTCAACCTCTTCCCATGTTATTGCCAGCATAGCCTCATCAACCAAACTAACTGCAGAAACAATGCGAGGCTTATCACTTCGTTTCAAGGGTTGCACATTTAAGTATAAAGTTTAAGACATTTGTGTAAAAGACGGTGAACAGTTGTTTCAGGAATCTGGAGCTGTCTGACTGCTGATCTGATCGACTTACGAGGGCTATGTTGAAAACCCTGCCGAACACGATCCACAGCCTCGTTGCTAGTGCTTGGTCAACCTGTTTATTTCCTAGGTTGAACACTTCCAGTGGCCATGAACTATTCATGCCATTTTGCAATTTGGTCTGAAGTTGGTGGGGTCTTTCCATACTGTATCCTAAAATTTCTTTGAGTTTGTGTTCAGATTCAGTCTTAATAAACCATGCTGCACATTGTGGTTTCTCTACGCTAGTCGCCATTTCCAGAAACTGTCACAGGAAGGAAGGAGCGGCGAAACCTAGCGTTATAATGCAGCATCAAAAAAATTTTTTTTGAGTTGATAAACAATTTGTTGAAGACCATTTGTCTCTATCTGAAATAGTTTTTTTTAATCTAATCATCAAAAGTTGTCCAAAACATTTTGGAACACCCTGTATATATTTTCAAATTTTCTTTCTTTACCAGATTCTATATACCATAAACTATTTTTGCACATAGTTCCAACTAATAAGATCTTTTAGTTGGGAATAACTGGGCAACCTAATAATGCAGACCTCACGTCCAGTGACAACCTGCATTTTAGTGATGATGAAGTGAAAGCTGCATGGCTTTCCTCACCGGCAGCAGACTTCTATGAAGTGAGCATGCAGAAGTTCATTGAGTGCTATGGCAAGTGTTTAAATAAACTTGATAACTATGTGAAAAAATAATTAAAGGTATACAGAATCTGGTAAAGAACAAAGTTTGAAAATATATACAGTAGGTTTGTTTTCATTACAAAACTGAACTGATGGTACTTTCGGAATATGATTCTTACATTTTCATCACATATATTCTTATGTTCTTATTAGATATTTTTTCCATTTAATTGAAATAATTAAAAGAAAAAAAATATTTGGCAACATTATAAAATTTTTCAATTAAATACCTGGGTAAATCTACCTCCTCAAAATAATTTGGATGAACCATGTCTTAACAGGGGGGGACTTCAGTGCAAATTTGGTCATAATTTTTTTTTTTGCATAAATTAATTCTTTGATATGTTAGGAAAGCACGTTTGTTTTCAAAATTTGAAAAATTACATTATAACTATGAAAATAAATATAATTTGTATATCTTTCTAGCATCAATAAAGGGCAAGTCAAAATGATGGACCTGATATCAGATATTCATTTTGTTATGTCTAATGAACTTATCTTAATGTGAGACATGTGCTTCAAAAGGTTAACTTTCACAGTTAAGTTTTCATGCAGTGTTTTCATTTTCCACCGCTAAGGCTCAGCAGCGAGCGGTTAAAGAAAATGTCATTGACTGGAGAACAGAGATCATGAACAGATTAAAAGCACAACACTCTTTAACCACAACTAAAAAAGGTGTTAAACAAGAAATAAAACAAAAAGAATGAAAAAAACAATACAACCTGTAAACGTCTTTCGAAAGCTTTGCTTTCATCTTCAGCAGACAAGGAGAACCTCAAGAGATTCTTGAGAGAACTGACTTGTTTATTGAATTAGCAAGGTATATATAGTGAACAATAACCAATAGAAACAAAAACCCCCCGAAAACGTGATCACCGTTTTGGTAACTGGGCCACCCATTGGATCAAACTAGATTCACCAATGGGGCCCCTGTCCGAATTTAACAGTAACTGCTTATCCGTTTTATTTATAGCTAAGCTTTCGTAAGAATCTAACAAGTATTTTTTATTGACCGATTCTATTAATTTCACACTATTCACATGGAATTCGTAGCCCGTATCCAGAGAATGCTTCGCGATGGCTGACTGGTTGCTTCTGCCAAATCTTGTGTGGTTCAAATGCTCCTTAAATCTTGTTTCTATGCTTCGGAACGTCTGCCCTTTGTGCATCATAGGGCATTGGTTACATTGAGCCTGGTAGATGCCTGATTTTTGCAGTGGTGTTTTATTCAGTTACCAAAACAGAATTGGACCACTTACTGTGGAAGTAAGGTTAAGCATTAAGCAAATTTAATTGAGGCTCTTTGATACAACATGGTGGAATATGAATTTGCATGACTAGGTTTGGCTTTTAGTCCTTAGTTTTACTTTTTACAATATGTCAGAATCATACATGCTATAATGTAAACCCTCAATTAAATTAGTTAAAAACTACAATACAAAGACTAATTCACTATTTGACATATGGACATAGGTGACATTCTAATTATGTACATAGTTACAAAAGATCAAAGTGTTTTGAACTTCTAATTAACATTTAATTTAAAAACATAAGTATTAGTTTTTATTGATGAGGCCATAACACAAATTTGGCAAATAGTAAGCAATACATACACTGAATAATAACAAGTGAGACAATGCCTTACAAGGCATGAAACTAAAACTAGAAAACTAAAAAAAGAAAAAGTTTTATACACTAAAAAAAAGAAATGTTGCTTTCTCTGCATCAGTGTGCCCTCTCTCAACACTTCCACTCACTCTGATGCTAGTTAAGTCCTAGCAAGTCCTTGCATCTGTTAAAAATACACTTATACAAAGGTTTAGTCATTACATCAACTGCCAGAACATTAGTAAAAACATACTCTAGCTTAATCTTTTTATCATTTTGGCAGTCACGAATAAAATGATGGTGTACATCAATATGCTTAGATCTGTTATTAACAATTTGATTAACACTAAGCTTAATAGCACTCAGATTATCGCGGTTAATATGAATTTGTGAACTGGGATCACAAAGTACTTGTCGTAACCATAGAGCTTCTTTCACTGTTTGCTTCTGCAGCTGTGATATATATTCAGCCTCTGTAGTAGACATTCCTTGCAATGTATGGGGTGGCTAAAAATTCTTTCCAACATTACAAAATTTTATCACAAGTTTATTATAAAGAAACTTGCCACTATATGGTTGGTCACAGGAGAAAGACTAACTCAAAAAGATTTTTAACGATATTAATGCACTTCTACATGTGCACTTTTTGTTGCCCACAGTGATTCTCTTCGGAGGTTTCCCACTGAACACAACAACATCCATCTATTTAATGGAGCAGAAAATGAGGCTCATCAGAGAAGGCAAACATCTGCCATTTACGAGAAGTCTAAATCGCATGGTTGATCGCAAGAGAAAGACCAACTCGTGAAGATTTTTTTTACAATTTCCATACACTTCTACATGTGCACCCTTTGTCGCCCGCACAACGTGATATTTAATTTTGCACCATTATTTTGCAATTATGTCAAATTATCTGAAAAGTGGACTATTGAACTGTTCTGAACAGTCTCTATGCTGATTGGTGGTCATCCTATTCGCAGAAGAGTCCACACTTGAAATCCTTAAACTTCGTGTATCAACGAGCTAATGATCGTCCATATTTCCATAATGATTTGGTTTCATGGTATTTCGTAGTACTTTTCCCTGCACTTTATCCTGAAATAACACCATTTCCACGTTCTTACGATTGCAGTTGCTATGCCTACCTATAACAAAAAAAAAATCTTCATGAGTTAGTCTATTTCTCTTGCAAACAACCGTACAGCTGTAACTACAATAGTTTATTTTTAAAAAAAATTTTGTGATGTTGAAAAGACTTTTTAGCCACCCTTTATAATGAGATGGGAAAAATTAATTCATAACTTTCACAGATGCAAAATAGAAGGAAAAAATCTAGTGGCACAGTTGGCACTAATTTTAATAGCAAGGTCTTTATTATTAAATGCATAAAGCAAAT
Source organism: Rhysida immarginata (assembly GCA_023313115.1). Taxonomy (NCBI): domain Eukaryota; kingdom Metazoa; phylum Arthropoda; class Chilopoda; order Scolopendromorpha; family Scolopendridae; genus Rhysida; species Rhysida immarginata. The sequence continues at coordinate 242,593 of JAHWFO010094270.1, forward strand.
TCCACCACATTAAAATGACCAAGTCAGCCAAAAAATCCCATGGAACAGATACGGTCAAAACATGTGACTCAGATGGCCATCACAAAGTCAAGCATTTATGGGATATGCTAGAGAGGCCTACTAGCATCCACAATCCTGCAATCACAAAGTTATGGACAACTTTCCAGATGGCATGACCAACATGTCTCCAGTTTTTCATCCATTTGTAGAATCGATGCCAAATCAAATTACTGCACTTTGCCAGGTAGCCCTATACAAAATTATGCACATATCCCATGACTTCTGGTATTTCAGTATATCTGATGGAATGAATGTCCTAAGATTCAATTTGTGCAACAATAACAATGTTAAGAGAGCAATTTCAGTGGCCTTGAATGAGGAATCATTTAAGGTGGTTGAAGGGCCAGATTATGCATTTCCAAAGCAGCCATATTCGAATCGTTCATCTATAACAATGTCTATAGTTTATAATAAATGGGTGCAACTAGTAAACAAATGCAGCTTGACACAGTGAATGACAATGCCTGATGACAGGATACACAGTACCTTCCAGAATGAAAACTGCCACATTGACACAACTAAGAGTAGCTTTCAATGAGGGTACAGAGAAAAACATCTCGAAAAACAGCAAAGTGTTACCTCATCTGACTTAGCAGTTATTATAGTAGACAGTTATTTTAAATACCACTGATGTCTGTGAAAAATACGAAAGCATGTCTTCTGTGGGCTAAAGAACACAGTTATTGAACCTTTGATGACTGGAAACACTATGATTAGATGAAGCAAATTTCAAAGGTTGCATTCTGGTCATATTCCTGTGTGACAAAAAATAATGAGAACTGGTCCAGGAATAGCATCTTTGGTAGCATCTTTATTAGGTTCTACGCGTTTTGAGTATCATCTCATCTGTCTAAAAAAAAAAAAAAAAATGAATCAACAATTTTTTGCATTGAAATTGCTTTTTTGTTTTTGTTATAATAATCTTTTGACTTCAAACACCCAATTCCGGATATGCAATTATAAGCAGGGTTGTGAAATCCCGATCCCGAGCGTAACCCCATGTTCTCACTTTGCGGTCTCACAAGCAACTGATATTGAAGGAAATATTGACAATAAACCTCCTAGACGTTCAATATTGATAGGACGCTTTGACAGAAAATATAATTTTCTATCAATATCCGTCAAAATTGATAGGACGCTTCAATACACTCCTAGACAATCAATATTTCCATCAATATTGAAGCAAATATTGACAATATTATTGATCGTCTAGGGGCTACTTTAGTGACAGCATGGCTGTACAAGTGTCTACGATAGCTTAATTGGTAGAGGCGTCGAGCATGACACTCAAGATTTCTAGTTCGAATCCAGGTCACAAAATTTTTCCTTCCATTTTTTCAAATAATATCATTTATCTGAATATAGAATTTGATAAGCAGATATTATGCACGTGCCAGTCTCCTTTTTCTTTTGTGTCGGGCACTACAGTAAATATTTACCAATTTTATGATAACACTAAACTAAACTTATTAAAACTGTACAAGAGCCCCTTTCACTATAACGATCTACTCATGTTGTCTTTGGAACTATAACAATAATTATTTGCATCAGGTCATATTGTCATCTGGCATTCATTCGAAAGATTAAAAAAAAATACATGTTAGGTCATAGATAGTATATAAATAGCAAACTTCAGTGAATCCTATCACTCTAAATTATAATTTTAGTTGATGAATACAGGGTGCGTAGGATATTTGCGGGCACAATGCAGATAGTAGAACATCATATTTGCTAAACAGCGTATTTTATTCATACAAAATCAAGTACACAGATGGAGGAATGGTTGGAGAACAGGCTTATTTGATGTAACCACTGTTAGTCGCAATGACAGCTTCAATCCATGGAAAAAATCGACTTTTATTTAATTTGCATCATAACACTACTCCAGGTTAATAAAGTATATATCATTTAAAATTTTTTGATTTTTCCTAATATTTTATTAAGAAAAATGCCACAGAAAATTGAAAATTGGCCGTGAGATTTTCCATCTCTTCTCCAGAGAACATGGCGGAACAAGGTATCATTTCCTGCCGCGAGAACCTCGGGGAATTTCGTCGCAGAGATTCTAGTTTCGCTTAGAACAATTCTACATATCGTAAGATTTTGCTAACCTGTTTTATGTTAGAATGCCTTCAATTTGTTCTCCGTTTGAATGTGTAAATAGACAGTCGGATAGAAATTTCATGTTTCATAGATTTCCGCAATCAGAATCGATTAAAAAACAGTGGATTAGTTTTTGACAGCGAGGGAACTGGTATCCAACTCCAAACACCATTGTGTGTTCAGATCATTTTGAAGCATCTTAATTTGTCTATGCATCCGCCGTTTTAAATTTAGTATCAATTCAAACAAGAAATTCGCTGAAACTAGATGATCTTACAACTCTAAACGGGCCTGGCGTTTGAAGAACAACGACCACAACAGCATGTGCTAAACGCCGAAGGAATGAGGTAGGCCTATCTGCTATGTAAGGCACATGCCACCCTAATGTGCACACGCCGACGCGACAAGCAGAAGATCCCGTTTCACGGTTTAATGCATAGGGCTGTACATCGCAGAAGTTGCAGTAGCATTGAATTCTGCTAACGGCCCTTGTATATCACTGTCACTGTTATCAAAACTGCAGTTGTCACTATTGGTCTTTTCATATTCATAGTCCATTGTGATGCCCAAATGACAACTAACCGATAGCATCCAATGTGTGACGTCACGATTTCGAAACTCCTTCGCACTTCTCCACAACTTGTGATGCAACAGTTGCCGAAACATGGCGGCAGTGTCGATCGCAGGGGGAGGGAAAAAATGAAAGTTTTTTTTTTTTTTAATATATTTTATCAATTTTGAGTTCGAAATGAAAATTTTTATACATGCTGCATTGTTATTGAGACCTTCATCTTTCATTTTAAACAAAGTTGTTTTGAGTGTGGAGTTTACCTTTAAATCGTCCTTCTGGGCGTCGGCCATTACCCAGACAATAGCGGCCTTGACGAAACCAATCGTATTGTGAGAATGTCAATTAGCTTCCAGTTCAACAACATCCCACATGTAACAGTCCAGGAGACTGAAGTCTGGTGAGTTAGGTGGCCACAAATAAGGTGTAATTTGATCATGGAGATGGGTTGCCATCCATTCTTGTGTTGTCACAGTTTTATGTGCATGTGCAGAATCCTGTTGAATGACATATAGCCTAAAATTGTGAACACTGTCTATCCAGGGCTGCACAACTGTTTGCAGCACTACAATGTAGCCAACAGCATTCACTAGAAGATCCTGTGGAAAAAAATGGGGTGCATGATGTCCTTCGCTATTCATCACCATTCCTAAAACCATCACAGTTGCAGAAAACTTGGTGTACATAACACATGGGACAACTGAGGGATCCGGACGTAACTATCCGCTATTTCACCGGTTCACCTTTTGATCCTGGTCGAAACTTTTTTTCATCGGAAAAATAAAACAGAGCGTGCCAGGTTCCTCTGGATGTTTGACATTGTTTAGCAACTGTTTTGCTTGAAATATTCGTTGTTCTTGCGTTTTTGCCTACACGAACATACAACTAATAATGAAGATCCTCTTGTACCATACAAATTGTGGTTTCTCATACAGTTCAAAAACTGTGCGTGCTTCTTGCACTTAGCTACAGGCGACATATGTCCATCTGAGACTTCCAACTCCTTCTGAACTTTGCTCACTAACGACGTGGCACTTCAAAAATGTTGCAATTTCAACATCACTGTGCTGTGCGTGTAGCACAACGAACACAGCTGTCTTTGTAATGATGAAAGTCGGTCATTAATGCTCTGTAATAATTAAAGTACAGATATTAGAGTACACATAACTGCACATGCTAAATCGCATACCCTACCCACCCTGTACATATGGACAAAACTAAAGCTGGATCATAATGACTCGAGTGACATAAGGGGGCGTTTTGAATTGTGTAACCGCATTGCAAAACTGGACCTATTACGTTCGACAAAAAAAAAAAAAGATGACTATGTGCAAAATTTTATGTGCAATTCGCCATAAGCAGCAGGGATATTTAATTTTAAAATGTTGGAAAATTATAATAGAGGATACATAATATTAGATATCAACCATGATATAGCGTAGGAATTATGAGTGACAAAGAAATTCCAGTGACAGCAAAGAACCAAGCAAGCAGTAGTTCCTCTTATCTTTTGCCAGTTAAAATATCCACACTGAAACTTCCCGAAGGATATCTACTATAATGTAGATAATGCATAAATAATTTGGACACAGCAGTCTAGAGAAAAAGACGGGAATAATAATCCTCCAATACTCTGCCAAACAGAAAAGCAATCGACGGTTCTCCCAGACTGAAGTTTGTCAATATAGGGGCATCGCAGAGAAGAGTTGGTAATAGGTCAACTCTGAATGATTATGAGAAGACTCTAGCGCAACCAAATATATGCAGTAAAGTTTCTCTAAAGTACGGGAAGTAAAAAGCCGAAGAGGAAGAATTCGTGATAAGACAATAAGTTTGTGGGCTGCTTTGGATCCCGACGACAAAGCGGGTATATAGTGTTACAACTTTACACCCGCTTTTGCCCGACAATCAGCACATCTTCAAGGCATCAACTACGTGAGTCAGAAATTTCAATATTTGAAATTAAATATCTGTTACCTATGGTTCATTGCACGTAAAATTTTGTGCATAGTCATCTTTTTTTACGCTCTATCGAATGCAATAGCTCCGGTTTTGCAATGCACTTACACAATTCGCAACGTTCCCATGTGAGTAGCTAAAGGTTATGCACGCCAAAATTTCCAATAACATTCCTTAGGACAAGATTACGAATAGCGTTCTTGACAAAATCGAGTGAATTGGAAATAGCACAGAATTTAGGGAAGGAATGTTCCTTGGGTTTTCTAACAGTTTTTTTGAAGTAAAGTGTCGTTTACCATGGTAAATTTGGTTTTGTCATCTGTTGAGCAGTCGCATCTCCCGCCATTTCGCCACAATGATGTTTTGCCAGTAGAGGGCCTTGTCGTATAAACGAGAAATGGCGAAATCCACGAGAGCGCTAACGAGAACACCAATATGGCTCCTCTGGCTGATGAACGAAGAAGGAAGGTTTTCGGTGCCTGTGATGCATTTTTCTGCTGAATGATAAAATCTGTTGTGTAATAGCCAAGACGATAATTGAAAGCTGGATGGAAAATCGGAAAAAATGACTTTACTATGGCGGACGAGGATGGAGAGAGCCTGAAAAAAAAGACGTATGAGCAGTGTAGCACTTTGCAGTCCATGATAGAAATAAGTATCGAGCACTTGGATGGTTTACGAACTTGTGAAATCGATCGAGAACTTATTCATCAGGAGATAAGGAATATTGAGGTAGAAGAGGGAAAGTACAAATACATTCGTTTCAAAATTAATTTACATTTGCATTGCGTTTTATATTTGTTTTTGCAAGAAAGCAATATTTTTCACTAGTTAACTGCGTTGCTGTGGTTATTGTACCGAAAAGAAGTTTGTTTCTATTCCTAGTCGTGGGGATTTCAGCGAATTCATCCGATCCTGTGTGGGGGAATAGAAAGAAAATTGTTCATTTATACTCTTTTTCTTTCTTCTTTTTACAGGCCAACCTTGTTGATTGCTATTGATTTCTGATATTAATAAAAAGATATTTCGTGCGCATTAAGAATTTCTAAACAGTTGATGCAGTATTCCTTATGGAACACCCGCATAGAAAGCAGACGTCTGTTGCTAATCAAAACAGGTGTTGGTATTTTCAGTGACGCCTGGCCACAAGTTCTAATGCACACTTACCATTAAATATTGAAATACCAAAGAAATGATACCTCATTTAAAAAAAAAAAATAATAATTTTGCCGGCTTTGTCAGCCTAAACGGATTATGCTTATTTTTATGGATTAATTACATAACCATTAAAATACTTAGCCATTATCTTCATTATTGTTATTGAAAGTAATTTATACAGTGAAAAAACACCTGAAACAAAATAAAGGCAATGTTAATTACTAATATTATTTAACATCATGAGTCGCCATAGTGTATCCTTGAATCCAAAATTGTTAAAGTGATCCTCCAAGGTTTTGTCACATATTTTTTATCTTTGCCTCACTTGTATGTGAAGTGCTTTGAGATTTCTTTCTCTGCCTCATCCATTGAAGAATTTAAACGAAGGGGAAAATAATCCTCTTTTTATTATTTTATTTATTTTGTTCATTTTACATTTGTATTTGAATTTGGGGAAAAATAGAAATTCTTTTTCTCGAGATTTATTTCAATATTCCTCAATGTAATATATTTTAAAATTCGAATTTAAAAATAAAAGAAAAGCCCTACTTTTTATAATGAGGAAATTAACAGTTAATGTTGAAATCACATATTAAAGTCTTTATATAACTACTCACCTTGGGTTACTATGACCTGTTTTTAGAACAAGAAATAAAATTTTTGAATTGAATAAAAGAGTTATCACTTCATTAATAGTAAAAGCTGTTGGTTATTTTTATATGAAAAAAACCCCAAAAATAATAGAATATAAAAAGTAATTGAATTTTTAAATTGGGTACTCTTCTCATAATTTTGTACTCATTATATAAACGAAAATAGAAATTCATTAATTTTTTTACAGCATAAAAGTACTAATATTATTTTTGCATTTGATAGAGATAATTTTAATATGCAATTTCTCTCCAAAAAATAACAAAGGAATGAGTATTTATTGTACTTTGTTTGTATAGGATTGATGTGGCATTTCTTCATCTTTTTGGACCTGTTGTGATCCAATATTTTGTACTGACCTTCTCTTTCTTCTAGACATGCATTTAATTCATTGCTGAAAAAGTTAATTTTGCCCTTAGCACTATAAGATGTGTATTTGTGTCTAGTCAAAACTGGAGTTCCTGTATCTGGAGATCACTCTGAAGATAAAATCCATATTGGGTCACAGATAGCATCAGAGTAGGAGATATACTTAGCTCTACCTCTCTAAATTAATTTTTCTTAGTTAATAATGATTTGCAAACCAAAGTATGCCCTGGTGTGAGCAATAAGGGTTATTTATCCCCTAGTATTATTAAAATTATTAAAATTTTTAATCTTCCTTTTCTTCCCATAAATATATGCACCTCATTTTCTGAATACTTTTTAAAAATGGGGGGGGGGGAGACAAGCTTTCTGTGTACAATGTGCATTTTCCATCTTGCAAGAATATTTTATTAAATCAAAATATTTATTTTTCTCATTATCTTATACAATTAATTTTTTCAGATCTTGATAAGAGGCTTGTAATTAAGTACAAAAAAACAAGATGTAAAATAAGAACCGGGTTTTTGCTACAGATTATTATTTGTGGATAAATATAATAGCTTATATTGATTCAAGAGTTTTTAATGTTTAACATTAATTTTTGTTTCTTTTTTTCTTTTTTTTTTAAGGTTAAATTAATACGTCTCTTTAGCAAGCAAATATTAAATAAGCAATTGCTAAACAAAAAAGTTGCCAGTGAGGAATTGCCACATGAAATTCAAACCTATCCTCTCTTAAAACAATGGCTGCATGTAGTTGGATTAAGTGCAGCATCTGTTAAGGTAAAATAAAAATATCATTGGCAAGCTAGGATTGCTAAAATGCCCTGATACTAACCCAGAGACGTAGGGGAAAGATAACTAAGCATCATTTAAAATGTACCTAATTTTGTTGAATTCAAGAAGTGCCATTTGCATCATCCTTTTATATCAAGAACAAATGATAGTCAAAATGCATTTTCTCAGGAAATCTATGTAAATTGAAATAACTAATGGATTAGGGGAAGTATGTGTAATTATTATACTCATGGTTCAATAAAAATATTTGAATTCATTGTGAAGTGACTTCAAGATACTTTTACTGGAATTTCTGGGTCAAAATGACATTTTATCAATCTTTATATTAAAAATTATAAGTTCTATATATACTAATCATGTTTGAGATAAAAGTATTTTTGTTGTTTGTATTATTTTAAATTTTGGCTAAAGATTATTCCCTTCTTTTTAAGTTGTTTTGTATAGGACCCATTGCCCATCCAGTCATGAATGACTTATAATTTTTTAAAATTTTTATTCTCACCTGATATTTTGTGTGTTTTATTTTTCTGCATTTTGAGTATCTACATTTTTTTTCAAAAATTTCCATCTAAACTTATTTATTTTAAAGAATTATTTCATCTATTTATGAAAAAATAATTGTAGTTTTATGGCTAGGGTCCCACTTGCGTAAAAATCAGCTGAAACCTTCAGAGAAATGAGGAATGTATAAAAAATTATGCATTTTACTGCAGAAAGTCCATGGAAAAAGGAGTTCAATTTGACCTAACTTTTCTCTGTATGCTTTTCGCATGTGTTTTCTTTTAGCCAATAGGAGATCATAATTCGATGACATCATAAAATGCACTTTTTAGCAAATTTAAAACTGACATCGACATTGAGCCTCGCATAGAGCTTTTTATTGAAGAGCTCAGTAAATACCCCCAAATATTCGATAAAAAACATCCTCAATTTAAGGATGCCACCTTGGAAAAAAATGATATTCGTGGGCGGAGTGCGAGTAAAATCATCCATGCTTACCATGCTAGAAATGGGAGAGGTGAGCATGAACGGTGAAGTGAAGCAAGAATAGTAAAATTACAAGGATTGCCCATGTGAAGTAACTGTGACATCACTAATAGACATGATGAGCAAATGATGCAGGAGAAATGCTTGGCATACGCTGTTCTGCTGCTGCATATAATATATTTCATAAATACGAGGATTGTTCAAGAATTTTTGTCTCCTGGTTCGTAACTTTTTTTATTTGTTAACCGATTTTCAAAATTCTTTTTATATCTGATACTTACATTTGTCCTCTGTGTAATGTACTATCCACTTTTCGACATAGTCCCCATCCCTTTCCAAGCATTGCGTCAACGCGTGCTAGTTGGGTGAACCCATCGGAGAGGAATTCCAGGGTTGTTGTCAACACAAGGATTGAATGGCATCTTTTGCCTCGTCGCCAGAACACAACTCATGTCCCTTAAGGTGCTCTCTCTTCTTTGGAAGTGGTGAAAAGGTGCAAAGTCTTTCATCTTTGAACTGTAGGCGCTGAACCGCCTCTTGTGTGTGGCAATTTGTGCTGCAGAAGAGGGTCCAAAGCTATCATTCAATTGTATTATTTTTTTTATTTCTGTTTCTTTTAATTAAAATGGAGTTAACATTTTTAATTAATTAAACACTGCTATATATTCACAGAATTTAATTTATGCATGTACTTAAATGTTTAATATCAAATACTAGCATGGACATAGTCAAGCAGGCAAAGTAAGCACATTCAGGTTTAGAAAATTAAGAACATTCATCTGCATTAAGTAATCGAATCTTATGCTTGAAAATGTCAATATTGGGAAAAAAAAAGATACAGGAGCCAGGCTTACATAAATATGCTGAAAAAATGAAAAAAGTTACCACACGACTCTCAATAAAGTGTTGATCCAAAGCATAAATTTGTGAAATGTCCCGTTTGTGATGATAATTTTAAAGGCATCATTGGAGAAAATATAACACATTGAAAATGAATGGAAAATGAATGGCCAATCAATTCGGAAAAAATCAAATGAACCACGGATAAATAGCAGATTATTGTATTTTATGTAAAATAGATAAAGTGCACAGGTCTTTTAAATTATTGCATTACAATAAAAGTGACTTTTCCAGTTCATGAATTAAACGAAAAGTTTTCAGTTGATAAAAATAATATAAGGAACATATTAATATATCAGATTAAAAAGACTTATGTATGAGGGTTGTTCCGAAAGTAAGTTTCGTCTTTTTTTTTTCACACGGAAACTTTATTGCCAAAAAGAATACACCATGGTATGAACTATACACCTTCCAGTATTTATCGACGTAGTCGCCACCGACATTGAGACATTTATCGTAGCTTGCAATCAGTTTGAAGAAAGAGTAGTAGCAGGCAGGTGTGCCCGAGCCTATCTGATCTTGTAGAAAGAGTAACAGCAGGCAGGCGTGCTCCAGCCTATCTGATCTTGTGTGAGCCTTGCTGCATGTGGTTTAGCATTGTCGTCCAAGAGCACAGCACCTTCACTCGAGCTTTGGTCTCTTTCGTCGAATGGCGGACCTGAGTTTGGTGAGTAGCGTACCACATTGATGGTCCCTTGGTGGAGGAAATCAATGAGAATCACACCTTTCGCACCCCAGAACACTGTTGCCATAATCTTTCCTGCAGAGGGTGACACTTTGAATTTTTTCCTCACTGGTAAACTGGGATGCGACCATATTGTGTCTGTCTGCCATCGTGATTTGTACTCAAATAGCCTCTGGCACACCTGTCTGTTGTTACTTTTTCTTCAAACTGATTGAACGCTACGACAAATGTCTCAGTTCGGTGGTGACTATGTCGAAAAATAGTGCAAGTGTATAGTTCATGATGCCATGGTGTATTTTTTTTGGAAATAAAGTTTCCGTGTGAAGAAAAATGACAAAACTTTCAGAACAACCCTCGTATATGTAATAATATATAGGGCATCCCGGAAGTTCGTGTACAAACATGGAAGGGAGGTAAAGAACATTGTTAGGAACCATAATTACATAGGAAAGTATGGGCAGAAAGAGACACAAAGACACAGTAAGGCTACAATATGTTGTATGACTTAAAGCATCACAGGAGGCATTCGAAATTGTGCCCATTGGCATGGATGGACGCATGACGCCTAAGCGATATGGATTGGCGAACATTTTCGAAGATACCTGACATTTTGCGGATCATAACAGTAGCAATGGAGATTCGTGCCACAAGGTCCATTTTAGAATTTACGTGTGTGTCGTACACAATGCTCTTCATTGCACCCCAGAGAAAATAATCAAGAAGAGATAAATCAGGTGATCTGGGGGATTTATGTTGATCTCACACAGTCTGCGTCTATAATGACGAAGTCACACGTACCGACCTTGAGAGCTCGTGTACAGCGCCATCTATTGATTTACGTCCATGCTTTCCTATGTAATTATGATCGGTGCTCGACAAAATATTTTTGTATTTGTAGACAACTGACTCTGGCTACTAGGTTTCAAATTATTCTGGCCTAATAACAAAATTAATAATGCTTGTAATTAACTCGAGTATAAACAAATTTCCAAATTCTATCAGTATGATATTAAAATTATTGAATCACAACATTAAAAATTAAATATAAAATTTGATTTTCAAATGGGTTTTGTTGCATCAATAAGATTTGTATTGTCAAAAATAAAAAGTTAATACTCACAATGATTACAGATATGCGAGGTGTGGCAATTAAATAACGAGACTGGTGTCAGAAATGGGATTTATTGCAAACAGTTACAACTAACCAGGGCCGTAGCCAGGACGTTATCTTGGGGGGGTCGATTTTCAAAGATTCCACTGAGTCTGACCTATTTTCAAAAATTCCACTGAGTCGGACCTTTTTCCATATTTGGGAGGTGGACCTTTTTCCATAATGGATTGGTCGTCGCCCCCCCCCCCCCCCCTGACTACGGGCCTGCTAACTTTTATCCCCTTCAACATACTTCCCTCCCCTATCTATACACTGCTGCATTGTTCAAAGTAATGCTATAGGTCATCCATTGTCACCCTCTTCAACAATTTTGCTGTTTTTGCTTTTACCTCTTCAATAGACTGAAAATGTGTTCCCTGCATTTTTCACTTTTAGGAACAGATAAAAGTCACAGGGAATACGGAGGATGTGAGCACAGGAATGAGCTTGCCCGCTAAAAACTGTTTCACAAATAGGGCACTGTGGGCTAGCGTGTTGTCCATGCGTTGTTCTTCCACAAATCCGGTCTTTTCTTCCTTACTCTTTCCCGCAGCTTGATTAGGGCTTCTTTGTAGTATTTCTGATTAACGCTATTTAATACAGAATAAGGTCTTCTACAACTGACGCTCAAAAGGAATCAGATGAAACGAACGGTGGCTGCTCTTGCAGGTTCAAGGTCGACTCCATTCACGATAGGAGGTGCACAGTCTCATTATTTAATTGCCCCATCTCGCATATCATGCACTTGCAAGAAGATTTTCATCACTTTCTTTCTGTGAAGCTTATGTACATAGTGAGTCCCTGGTGTGCTTTGATATCAGTGATGTATTGCTGATTACTTGCATTAAATACATTGTCCCTATTGAACAAAAGGGAATGCCTTAAAAGACAGAACTCAAAAAAGGGAAGCCCGATAAAAATAAATCAGGACCAACAGCGGATACGCAAATTTCTTAACGTGTATGAAGGGGGAGGTATGCAAAAAATTTGACTCAGATAAACGAAACTGCAGATGGTGAGACAGCGGATACTGTACTTCTCTTTCTATTTGTTGTTCCTTGACTTCTTCTTATAGCACCTACTTGACCAGAACGGGTTTCATTTGATCACACCTCATGCAGGGTGCTTTATGAAAGTAATGCGCATAATTTTATTGTGACACAGCTATCTATCGCAGCACGCTCGGATTGGTCGAATAATGTGGTGGAGGGTCTGCCCTTCCAAACACGCCCGGTCTCAGTTCGCTCCAAGCAGTAGGAGCGGTAGGACGTGTCTTCGCACGAAGTCTGTTTTTCGATTGTGTCACAACACGATGGAGTGTTCGCTGGAACAGCTGTACGCAATCAAGTTTTGGGTGCGGTTTGGGAAGAATGCAACAGAAACTGACATCAAAGACGTCTTCAAGCTCCACCATGACAATGCCCCCAGCCACACAGCCTTCATCGTCACCAACTTCCTGACCCGGAGCAAGACCCCCATTGTGCCCCAGCCTCCTTACAGCCCTGACTTGGCTCCGAGTGACTTTTTTTTGTTCCCTCGACTGAAGAGAGAGCTGAAGGGAAAGCACTGGGAGTCGGTGGAGAACATCCAAGCTCATGTTACAAGGTTCCTGAAAAACATTCCAGTCGAGGAATTCCAGGGTGCCTTCCAGGCGTGGTAGAATAGTCTCCGCAATTGTATTGATGCAGGAGGAGACTATTTTGAAGAATTTTAACCATTTGTACCAAGCGGATCACTAAACCTATTTTTCCCAGAAAATGCGCATTGCTTTCATAATGCACCCTGTACATCACTTTTGGATCGGTCATGATCAAAAACTGCAGTTTCAACAAAGTATTCAGTCTGTATAAAAAAGGATTAGATTCAATGTTGTAAGGATTCATCACCCAGTCCACTCACTGAGAATTTGTTCATCAAAATTCCCTGGAACGTCAGCTTTTCTGTGAAGAAAGGCGTGCAGGTTTTGTGAAACAAAGTCATCACATGACAGTAAGTTGGTGATTTTCTTCTGTAAAGATATTAAGATACAATCAATTATTGGCTAAGGTCAAAAACTCTCACCGGTGAGAAGAGTTAGCGTTTGGTCGGACAGAAATCTCGGTGAGAAAACTGTGACGTCATTTTTATGCTGTCAGAAATGCCAGTTAGTGCTGCTATGCCTAACCGGTTAGTCTGACCGTCCCCATCGAGAAAATGACGATTGGCCCAGCGAGAAATTACGTCATCATTCTCTCACTGGTGAGGGTTTTTAACCACAGCCATTGTGTGAAATCGTTTTTGTTTGAATTTGTAAGACACTTTTCTTGTATTTGCTTGAACCACTTGCCTGGAACTGTTTTCAAGGTGGCAAGTTTTGTCTCCAGCACTATTATTTCATAGTAAAATTCTTCTTTCTGAACTTGCTTCTTTCATCAGACTGAAAATGTCAGTTGCAGCATGAAGACAAAAGATGAAACCTTTTGCTTTTGATTTGTTGGTGTAAGTTGCTATTGAACTCTCCAAATGAGTTTTTATAATTTAAAAGTTATCGAGTAATGAAATAAAAGTCTCATGTTTTGCTGCAACTTTCCAAAATCTTCTGAAATCTTCAAGAACTTCTGCTGTTTGTTTCACTTTTCTAATGATTTTGGTGAATCAAGGTTTAGAAGGTTGAGGATTTGTGTATTCATCCTCCTAGGTAATAGCCAAATGGCTACCACCCATCGCATTTTAGTAGCCACCTCTGAACATTTAGTAGCATTTGGGTACTAGGATACCGGTTTTGTCGAGCACCGTATGGTTCCTAACGATGTTCTCTACTTCCCCTCCAAGTTTGTACACGGAAGTTCCGGCACATCCTGTATAGTAAATTTTATCATAAATTTCAAATAAATAGAAAGAATGTTAATTGTTGCAGTATTCCTACACTTATCCTTGGGAAGTGAAGTGAAGGTTGCATGAAATTGTCACTATGTAGAGATTTTTCAAAAATTTTAGTTCTGCTTTTGCTTTATGCAAGTGAGAACACATGTTCCAAAGCAGAAAATGGGAAACGAAATGGCAGACTTCCTGGCCAAATAAGGAAGGGAATATGGGATAGAAATCCTGCATTTTCAATCACCTAACGATATAGGAAACATAGTATCAAACATAAACAAGAACAACTGGAAAATAGAACGTAAAAACAATCCTACGGCCGTCAAATTCAAAAAACACTTAGAAAAATTCCCAAACGAAATGCACCTCTCAAGTTACTACTCAAAACAAGACACAAAACTTCTGTTCAGGATTAGATCTGAACATTGTCCAGTGAAAAAACATCTCTTCAGACTCTCCCTCTGCCAATCACCACTATGCGAATGTGGTGATACCGAAACGCTCGAACATTTGATATTCAAATGACCCATCTTTAATACACAAAGAGAAACTCTCACCAAAATATTCAAGCACAGGAAAATACCCATGCAGATCGAATCATTATTCCTCATTGACCCGAATCACAAAAAGCACTGGAGAACATTATTATCAGCGACAAAAGATTTCCTGGCCAAATGCAAATTGCTCTCAAGAATTCTTTCCCCATATAAGGCAATAGTGAGTTAAACACAAGAATAGAAATTCCTCTTCTATCGTTTCAGCCCAAAACAAACACCGAAAAGGTCACCTCCAAAAAGTGGAGAAAGAATCTAAAAGAAGAAGAAGAAGAAGAAGAAGAAGAAGGCAGAAAATAATTTTTGCTGAAAGCCTAAATTCTTGAAATTCAGCTTTCTACTTAGTTTTTACATGAGTGGGACCCTAACCTTTAGCTTTGTGTGTGGCAACAATGATCTGGTTCAACAATATTTTGTTAATTATTTACTTTGAATGGACAACAATACTAAAACAATATTGACAGTTTTGTTAAAGGAAAAAAAATAATAAAACTGAAGATGGGATAAAAATCCCGAAAACGTTATTTATAATTCATTCCAATTTTGTTATCAACGTGCTACTGATCGTCAGACTTTCATCTAGATTTTCTTTTCCTGTTTACTGTGTTTCTTTCTGTGTTTTCCTGTAAACTTTCTTCACAAGACCTTCGTTTCATCTGTTTCATCTTCTTCAATATTTGTATTTCTCCACATTGGGTGACTTTTTTTTAACTGTTTTAATATTTATTTTATTTCTATTTTTTTTTTTTTTTTTAATTAAAATGGAGTTATTTTTTAAATTAAAAAATAATGCCTGTTTACTAAATTAAATAAAAGGTTCATTTTGCCAAGAATTATCTTATTCAATATTCAGTTATTCTCAATCTTTGAATACACAAATTTATTGAAGTAATATTTTCATAGTGGTTGGATGTTGGGTAAATTCAATAAACCAGGAATATGTCTTTCCTAAACAGGAATGAACTACAATGTCGGGACACATTAATATGACCACCTGCTAGTATTCGGAATATCCACCTTTGGCGGCAAGCACCGCAGCTAGCTGACGTGGAAGAGAGTCAGTAAGTCCTCGTAAGGTGGTTGCAGGTATCTGGGATCATTCGGCGATCAGTGCATCCCGTAATTCCGTCACCATATGTGGTGGAGGGTCCAACTTGCGGACATGGCGATCGACATGGTCCCACAAATGTTCAATGGGGTTGAGGTCCGGGGAGTTTGGTGGCCATGGGAGTAGCTTGAATTCATCCTCATGCTCCTCGAACCAGTCGTGGACAATTTTGGCAGTATGGCAGGGAGCATTGTCCTGTTGAAAGGTGCCATCACCCTGAGGAAACACTGTCGACCTGAATGGATGTACCTGGTCTGCGACGATCGTCAGGTAACGAACAGCATTCAGTGTGCCCTCCAGCAGTATCAGTGGGCTCCGACCATACCTCGAAAACATCCCCTAAACAGTCACACCTCCCCCACCAGTCTGCCGTCTGCCAACGATGGTGTCGGGATGCCTGTTCTCAGATGCTTCCCAGCGAATTCTCCATCGTCCGTCCACTCTGTTCACCAGAAACCGCGATTCATCAGACAAAGCAACCCTTTGCCAGTCGGCCGAGGTCCAATGGCGATAGTCCATTGCGAATTGGAGGTGTTTTCGGCGATGCACAGGCGTCAACATGGGTGCTGTTACCATACGCCTGCTCCGAAGCCCCAACCTCAAGAGGGATCGTTGCATTGTCTTGGTGCTGACACGCCTAGTGGCTCCACTGTTCATTTGCTGTGTCAGTTGCTCAACAGTGGCACGCCGGTTGTTCTTGGCCAGGTGTCGTAACCGACACTCGCCTCTAGGATCGATGGCCCGTGAGGCCCCACATTTACCTCTTCGGTTGCTCGAAACTGTCTGGTTTGTCCAGTCGTGGTACACCTTCACAACGGCAGCCCTAGAGCAGTTCACAAAGGTGGCCGTTTCTGAAATGCTGCCCCCCCCTTGGCCCGATAGCCAATGATCATCCCCTTTTGGAGGTCCGACAGGTCACTTGCTCTGCTCATGATGGCGACAATTGCTGTGTTAACGGATGCTACTACATGTCTGCTGTTGTCAGCTTTTAATGATACGCAATGATTTTTCATCTGCATACCATGGGTCGTTCCAACATGTTCGAGGAGAGATGGCCATATTAATGTGTCCCGACCCTGTATAGTCAGACTAACCCCTACTTGGTCTAACTTCTATTGGTAGGGCACATCACCATTCATAATTATACGAAAGTAGTCTTGTCGCTTAGCAACGAGCCCACAATATTAACAAATGTTAAAGAATATGAATTGAAACCATCTTGCCTTTTTTTTTTTTTTTTTTTTTTTTTTAGAATTATGTATTCCATTTATTTTCAAAAATAATAGATATACAGCGTGATCCAAAAGTATATCAACGTTTGCAGACACATTGAATCCATAACCGATGTATCATAAAACACAAATTGTTATCGAAGAATTGTTAGACAAAGTTTCATGAAAAAATGTAAAAATATGTTTCACACTTTTTGGATTTTATCCGGTATAATAAAAAATAAAAAACTGAGAGGATAATTCCCTAAATCAAGAAGAATATTAGAGAATTATCTTGAAAGTTATAAAAGGAGTACTAGAAGACGACTTGTATATAGACGACGAAGAAAAAAGAAAGAAGGTATTGGCTGCGGAGATCAAAAGGGAACAAATGGGAAGCCTGGAAATGAATTAGAAGACTTGTTGGGATAGGACAAGAAAGAGGACCAATAGGAGGTGATAAGAGGGCAGCGAGAAAAATGCGATAGGATAATGAGACACAGAATCTAAATGACAGAAATTGTCATATAAGAGTTCCGCATTTGATCCGGAGCTCTTATATGCAGAACTTGTGTTTTGATATAAATAAATTTTAACTAGCTCATTATTATGTTTTATTTAGGGACCATTAAAAATTTATTAATTGAATTTCTTTGTAAAAAAAAAAACCAAAAAAACTAATTGCTCATATCGCTTGCAGCACGAGGTCTCATTGTGATCAGGCTTTGACCAATCACAGTTAGGAAGAGGATAGATAGTTTCTCTATATGCAGATCTTGCACACAAACTAAAATACCTGTGAGAAGGAAATAGAATAGGCTACGTTGTTCCTATCATTTTGTCTACCACTGGAGTTATTCCACATTTACTACTCAAAAGCTTGACAGAATTGAATATTAATCAACACACATACAAAACCTTACGGAAAGCCACAGTGCTAGACACTTATCACATCATAAGGAAATTCATACACTCAAACACTGATACTTCCACTGACCTATAACTTTTCCTTTCCCTTCAGTTGAGCCCCTTGGACTTGGCTCTCTTGGGCCTGTGTCTGGATTTGATCCGAGGTTGGTTTGTCCAAAACAACAATGATAATAAAATATAAAATATTAATATAAAATGAGCCATAAACAAATCAGAAATTTTTTAATTAGAGTTGGGTAAGCCCGAGAAATAACTCAAATAACTTTTATTTATAGTTAAATAACTTTTGTCAAGCCAGCTCCATGACTGAGATAGCTAAGGCACGTCTTGCTGTTCTTGTGACCTTCGAGTTGTGGGTTTTAATTCTGCTGATCCCCTACTCGGTTAAATCTCAAATAGATCCAATGGTTATTTAACATCTTTGACACCGAAAAGGTAAAGAGGACTAGAAAAGTTGTTGTTGAGAACTTCTGCCAATTGTGTTTATATCATGGTATTTCCTATTTAAAATTCCAGAATATAGTCAAATTGAATATAAGCCCCAAAGGAGAGGATTGATACAGCTTTATTGAGTCAAGCATTCAGAAGCACTATTCAAATCTGAGAATCCATTTATTGTTGGCTTTTCCTTAGACTTTTTATCTTTTAAAAAAATATATTATTAAATCTGGGATTAAATGTTTTTTGTTTTGCTCATAAAATCTGTAATGTATATTTTGTAGTGATCTTTTTTCTATTATAATTTGTCAATTGCATTGTTCTATGTAGATTTTCAAATATGATAAAAGTATGTTAAAGTATGATAAAAGCATAACACAATTACTATAATATAGTAAATCAAAACTGAAACTGTAAGCTATATTCAAACCTGAATACCACGTTTGCCTGATTTAATTATTTTTATGTATATATTATAATTCAGCAATGTCCATTTTTCAATACAAAGATTTTTTATTAGAATAAATTAACTAAAATCAATTTTCATTCTCTTAGACACCTGAATTTTTTTAAATTTACAATGGAATTCTTTTTTAAATTTTGAACCATAGTTTTCTATGCATTGTTAATGTAGTTTAGTTATGATAAACTTAATGGTGAATAAAAACTCTTTAACCACAACTAGAAG
>JAHWFO010094270.1:262161-291759 GCA_023313115.1 Rhysida immarginata
TTAACCACAACTAGAAGTAAGTTGAAAAAATACAACCTGTTACAACTGGAAGCGCTTTTCGAATGCCCTGCATTCATCATTCAGCAGCCTAAAGCAGATACTCGAACCCGGCCTGAAGCGAAGTCGAGGAGGTCTGGAAGATCTGACTTTAGAGTGACAATCGCTGGGTTTATATATTGAACGAAAGCCAATGAGAGAAATTCTCTGTTATAAGACCGTTATCCTTTAGGTAACTTAGAAGCCCATTGGATAAGGGAAGACTCTTCTATTGGTCCCAAGTCTGCGTTTAGTAAGCGTTCCTTGTCTGCACTCTGAATGGCTAGGCATTCGAATGCGTCCAACAAGTATCTTTTATTAATCGATTTTATCAAATTCACGTGTTTTAAAGAACAATCATGGCCGGTTTCTATTGCGTGTTTAGCGATGGATGATTGTCTGATTCTTCCAAATTTCTTGTGTGCCTGATGTTCTTTGAACCTGGTTTCTATGTTCCTGAAAGTCTGTCCAAAATTTTAGTTTAGTTATATTGTTGTTATTATTGAGACACAGTATTATTATTATTATTATTATTATTATTATTATTATTATTATTATTATTAAATTCATTGTTCTGCACACTTTGTACTGTATTATCATAAGTTATTAGAGAAAACGCCCATTTACTTACAGTACATTATTTTTATTGTCTATAGTTAACTTTTGTCCTTTCGGACATCTTTGATAGCTTTGTATTAACTGAAATTCTTTGAATTTTTTAAATAGCTAACAATGGTTTTTGACAATAGTTTCTTACTTTAGATGGTTACATTGTTGTCTTTGTTGATATACAATATTATATTTTCTTTTGTTGAATAATATTTACATATTTTTTCTTAATTTCTATTTACATTCAGCTTTTAATTACATATTTTTTCTTAATATGTTATTTTTGCTTAAAATTTCCTTTGTTTTTTTCGTTTTTTTAAAATTTGGATGAACAGTAAGTTACTGTCTATCAATTCAAGGTTATTTAATATTTCTTGTTGGTAATATTTATTTAGCATAAAGATGATTAAAAGAGATAAAAGAGAAATAATAATTGAAAATTTAATCAATTTTTATGTAGTTATAACTTTTAGATAAGGTTAAATTTATGCATTATTTTTTTCTTTTCTCAATTAAATTAGGATGCTTGTAATCTAATTCCGTCACTAGAATCATTATTAGAAAAATCAGACAACGACATCAAGCTAATATTAGGTGACACAGGAGCACAACAGGATGAGATAAAATGTTTAATCAGTGCTGTACAAAGCTTGAAAAAGTGTATAGGTAACATCAATTTTATCCCTCTTGTTAAAATAATATTAAAGATGTTTTCATATACTTAATATTATTAAGTACCGAAGGTGTTTTATGCTGTTACTGGGGGCAGTTTGCCTGTCTATCTTTCGTCTATAATTCGATCTTCTCGAAGCATATGAAATATTTTCAAAATCTGTGTTCACCAATCGATAAATATGGAACATCGCACCGATGGTTCAAAGCTGGTCGAAATCAGTACAGTGGCACGTGCTCTAATGATACCATTATGATACCTCTTAAAAATTTTCAATGCTACGATATGGTAACTAATATAAAACAACTCTTAATGACCAGCCATGATCGAATATAACATTATTAAGTACTGTTTTTGCCAATCAATAAATATGCAGGGTGGCCCAAAAAAAAAAAAAAAAAAAAAAAAAGGAATATACACTTCAACAAAAGAAAAACTATATTAAAGTTGTAAGACTAAATTCATACAGCCATCAAGGGATAAATATAACTCCTCTTTGACTTCTAGAAGACAGATGTTCTATTTATTACCGTAAGCGTGGAGACACTTTTGAAAAAGCCGAACAGTAGCTTCTTATTAGTTTCTATAGAAATCTTTTTCTATCAAGTAACCTCTTACATCTAGGTGGCAGTGTGGTCTTCTTCAATCGGGGTCATCTTCATTTAATGCATGTAATAATCATGGGATGAAAGCAAATTTGCTCTTACAGAAAAAGTTATAGATAATATCTATACCTTGTCTCAGCTTCAGTTGAGAGTGATGTCACGGATTGACGTCGCTTATCAGACATAGTGCACAATATTGTATCCTTCCGCTGTGAGACTAGTACCATAGCCTAAGAATAAGTTAGACCGTCCTATAATTGCATTGCTTCTCGAAAGTAGAATAGTCTAATGGTATCTGTTAGATATCATTTTTAAAATTAATGTTTAAAATATTTTTATCCTCTTCATGGAAACTCTATCATCTTTCATTTCTGACACATCTCTTTCACGTTCTTCACATAGCAACAAGACTACAGACTTCATTTTATTTTATTTTATTTATTTATTTATTTTTTATTTCGTCAAATGGCTTTTCTATCTGCCAATTTTTTATTATATCGAGGAGAAAAATATGAAATATGATTGCAAGAAGAATTTTTTGAATTTTTTATACAGAAAATTTTTCAAACCATACCCTCCCATCGGATGAACCGTATCCACTTCACTTGTGACGTCACTCTTAACTAAAGCTAAGACAGGGTATAGTAAGATGTCTATACATGTTTTTAGACCACCCTGTGTTTGAAGATTGTTGAAATAGGTTCAGTGGTGCGTATTCTAATGTTTCCATTATGATCACCATTGGAAATTTTCAGTGTTAATATATGGTAAGTAATATAACAAACAACTGTAACAACCTGTCATAAATGAATATTACAAGTAATAAGTTTGAAAAAGTTATAGTGAGTTAGATCAGATGACTGTGAAATGTCAGTTTGTTGGTAGTATCACAGCTATTCCATCAGATTATATTTCAGGTATTCCCAGACTAATGCATTTTTGTGAATATCCCCCGTGGGTTATATTGTGATAATGGGGTGGTTGCACCATCATGTTGCAGCAGGTGGACCCTTGAGTTTTCATCTGACTGGTAAATCAGGTACTGCTTCAACATGTTTTATTAGGTTCCATGGGAAGAAAAATGGCTAAAGACTTTTTTGTGATGTGATATAAAGTTAGAAATTTTCCTATGCATTGATATACCATATAAATTTTGTACTAAATAGATGCTTTGTACTAAATGCATAGAGTAGTTAAATTCATTTAGAATTACTTTCACTTTAAAATACACTTACTTAATTTCTTACTTTTGAAACTGCTTATCCGTTAGGGTTGCGGGGATAGCAGTCCTGCCATCAGGCGCATGTCCTCCATGGTAATGCCAATGTGATTTGAACCCAGATTCTCCATGTAGTCTAGCCATGTAGATTCTCCATGTAGTCTGGTTCTAGGCCGACCCCTTGGTCTCTTACCCACCAGCTTGGAAAATAACAACTGCCTAGAAGACGAATTTGTGGCATCCGTATCACGTGGCCATACAGTGCAACTAAGATCTCTTAATGTGGAGAAGTAACAGCTCAACACTTAAAGACTCCTTTATTGTGCTGCTGTGCACTCTATCTAGTAAGGTAACATCTGCCACCCTCTCAGGAATCTCATTTCGACCACTTGTATCTGCGATCGCACTCTTTCGGTCATTCCCAAGACTCATGACCATAGGTGAGAATTGGGACAAAGGTAGATTTGAAAACAATTCATGTCTGACACAGCTTGCTGCACAGATTCGAACATACAATTCCCTAACATGGAGAGCTCATTGAGCAGGCTGTTTTGAAAGAACCAGAACCTCACTGTCTTAGCCACACTAATCTTCATCCCAGCCTCTTCACAATTGGCTGAAAACCAGTCTAATACACGTGGAAGGGCAGTGCAAGAACCTGTTTCCTGACTATTTTCCGACTTCTCCATGTACTTCCGTTGATGCTGTCACCGGATTAAAAAGAGATGCATAGTATTCGTTCCACATGTGCAATACACTCTCCTCTATTTTCAGGAGCTTCCTTTTTGAACTCTTAAAAAGTTTGTGATGAAAGAGACATTTTGTGGAAAGTCCACAGAGGCGGGCACGGTCTGCCAGAATACCTTGTTTGCCGAATCATAGTCTGCCTCCAGTTTCTCCCTGAACTTCTCCCAGGCCTTGGCTTTAGCTGTTGATACTACCTTAGCTGCTGCTTTTCGTGCCTCAGTGTATCGCATTCGACTCGAAGGTGGCTTATTTGCAAGCCATAGCAAATAGGCTTCCTTCTTTGCCTTGACAGCTTCTTGGACTTCGCTGTTTTACCATTCAGTCATTTTCTCACTGTCCTGTGCCACACTCAGGCCCTTATGACCACAGCCCAATGTAGCCGAAGCTATCACAGCAGTTTTAAACTGCCACCACAGAATAACACAGAATGGACAACTCAGCATTTCGATGGTAGTGACCTTGAAGGAGCGCTCCTAACGGATGGAATCTGCCGGCTGTTTAACCTGCGTTTCTATGGAGCATGCTACAACTTTTTCTAGATTTTTAATTATTTCTCGGTCTGTAATTAATGGAAACCGCCAAGATCATCTGGAAGCTTGAAATGAATAACGTGTAATCTATCGGCGTCAACAAAAAAATTTTTTCTACGGAGGAAAATTAGATATTTGCCTAATTAAATGCTTGAGTAACTTGCTTGGCAATCAGCTGACTGGCTGTTAAGTTTACAGCATACACCAAAATTATTTAGACTTTGCAAATGTATTAATATATTTTCCGAAATATAGTAATTTCACTCCAAACTAATCTAATTTCAACAACAGGCCATACAGGCCCTGGATGGACGTATTGGACCTCAATATATAAATAAATAAATAAAAATAAAAAAAAATAAATAAAATTTGACTTATTTTAATTTGTTTTTATTGAAAAAGTGATAAGCAAAATAAGTGACAAAATTCATTAGAATGCAACTTTTAACTACATTATATACACTTAACCGTCTTATGCCACGCCATTTTTTGAAGAAAAAAAAAAGTGATTTCTGTGATAACTCGGGGAAACTTTTTTTGTAAATTAATAATTGATCTTTTTGGACCAAAAATTTTTGTAATAAATCGGAGATGTTTGTTGGTTTATAGCATTTATTTCATTTTCACATAATTATATTTCACTTTTTTAGAAAAAATAATAGAAATCGTTAAATAATGTCACAGAAATGAAATACGCAGTTTCAAAATTTTTTCAGAATTTATATATGAAAGTTCACAAAAAATGAAAATAGTCACATTTTAGATGGTTTTATTCATGACAGAACGGTGAAGAAATTTTTAAAATACGTTTGTAAGTTATTTTTCTATGAATTTCCATTTGAATTTATGTCAAATCGTAATTTGAGCTCGCTAACATAAACACGTCATTTGATAGCATCAAACAGCTATCGTGTGCGTTACCCACGTGACTAGCTCCCCCTATTATGAGCAACGGCGCGAAGTTCAAATCTCCTTTCTCTTAGCGAGGTTGATGACGTAATGCAATAGCGCAGCCAAAAGTGACGTAGCGACGGGGGTAGGGCGATTGCAAGGGCTCGGTTTTTTATTGAAATACTAAAATATGCCCTAATTTCATTTATAAATAATTAAGACATCGAAAGCAGGAGTATCTTCTGCTGTGTTTTGAATTGTTTTTTCCTGTTCTGGACTGCGGTATTGTGTAATGGAGGTGTTAGTGCACGCGAAATATGAAAATTTTCTCCTTTTATGCTCCAGTGCTCTGAGTAAGTCTAAATGTCATTTTTTTTATTACACCCTGATAAATATTTCTGCCTATTGCTAGAAAATAAGTGTAGGGGTTGAAATATACAAGCAGTTTGAGATATGTAGCTGCATAAGAAAATTATTTTTAAGATCAGATATACATCACTATTTTGTCGAGTTGCAACGCTCTTCATTATGAGAGCAGCATGATAAAAATATTATTTTATTAAACTTGTAATGTTTGCATGTGCCTAATATTAAACAGATAATTTAAAGGAAGGTTTCTATATTATATATAAAAAAATTGGTGATAAAGTGTCAAAAGTTTTAACGTTATTGAGTTTTAAATTTCGAGCTGCGTGCATTCCATACTAATTCCAATACAGAAGCCAGAATGGCATATTGCGGTTTCGAAACGTTAAAGATATATGTTTAGATACACTGTATATGTTAATGATAAAATTACATTGAAGTAAATGATGTTGACAAAAATTAACTTCAACAAGGTAACATAACAAAAAACAAAATTCATAAAAAACTGACAGTTGATTATAATTAATTTACATTTGATTTTAAACTCCATGGGAAAAGAATTACTATTTATTTAGAATTCATAAAAGGCCAAAAATTAAAATTTTCAAGGAATAATTTATTTTTTTTTACAATTTGCAAGCCGAATAAATTTTATTTCGAATTAAAATTCATTTTAATAATTTTATATGGTTTTATTTTTGTTAATTTCCTCTATCCCTATCCCTATGAAACTGCTCGCTTTGCCCATTCTAGCAATAATTTCCTATCTGGCCATAAGACATTAAATTATCTATCCATTTTAAGGCACAATTCTGTGGGTTGATACAAATAATAGCAATTGTTAATAGGAACTTGAAATAAATATTTAAAAAATCTACTTGATTAAGGAGTTATTATAAAACCAGCATACAAAATAAAAGTAACAAAAAAAACTCAATTACTTCTGCATCAGCCTAATGAAAAGTGTTTTTCAGATTTTATTAATCCACCAGGTAGACGTAAAGTTTTTAATTTTCATTAAGAACTTTGCTTAATTAATCGAAGAAAGTGACTTTATTTCAATTCTCAAAATAAGCAAACTGTAAGTTTAAAATGCTTTTATTTTCATCGTACACCGATAACAATCCTGATCACCGTTTCTTCAATAATGTGAGGGGTTAAAAGATAACTCTTCATTTTTCATTTAATGTAATGAACATAAAAAACTGACAGTTTTTTTAGTTGTACAATTAAACAAACATCACGAGTAAAAGCTTTCATTTTCTTTATAAACATACAAAAATTCTGAATACACTTTCACAAAGGATATGCTAAATCAAAAATTAACTTTTTATTTAATAATATCTAAGAATGGGTCAGTGTGAAGGTTTTATAGATAAGCAAACATGTCTTAAAAGTTTTTATTTTCATTGTATACATGAAACAAATTCATATACAGACTTAAAATTAACTCTTTTATTTATTGAAATTAAAATGAAGACCAAAAAATAAATTTAATAATGAAATATATTCGAAAAGCACCTATTTACCAATGCTATTCTTATGCTAAGCGAACCCACGATTCCACCAAGCAAGTTACTCCAGCATTTAATTAGGGGAATATCTATTTTTCCTCCAAATTTTCTTGACGCCGATAGATTACATGTCATTCATTTTAAGCTTCCATGTGATCTTGACGGTTTCTGTTAATTACAGACCAGAAATAGTTAAAAATCTAGAAAAAGTCGTAGCATAGAAACGCAGGTTAAACAGCCGGCAGATTCCACCCATCCGTAGGAGGGTGCTACCGTCTGATCACTACCATCGCTTAGCATGGGAAATGGCGAAGCTGTCCATTCTGTGATATTCTGTGCTGCCACTCCTCTTCAACAGTACAACGATCACCTGGTAATTCTTTGAAATTTGAAGATATGTTATCTTCAAAGGTCTTCCTCACAGCTCTATCTTCCAATGCTTCCCATTTGAGCACCAAGTCTGTCTGGGCCTAGTATCTCGCTTGGTTGGCATGGATTCAGAGAACTGCAAAATGCAGACAACAAGGTGGTGATCAGTTGATAATGCTGCCCCTCTCCTCACACCAGTATCCAAATGTGAATCGGATTAAGTCAGCGGACATGATTACAAAATAATCGGTGACTTCTGGTCCATTGCATCCCTGTATCGGGTATACTTATGGATATCCCTGTGCTGGAAGAAGGTGTTCGTGATGGAAGGTTCATTGTTGCAACAGAGATCCAGCAAGCACCTCCCATTCGTGTTTAAATTGGAGTCATCATTCCTCCCAGTCACGCCTTTCCACGTTTTGTCATCGGCCCCTACGTGTGCATTGAGGTTGCCCACCAGGATGACAAAAATCTGTACTCTCTCTCCTAAAAGCATCAACTTCTTCTAGAAAGAGTGAGTACTCTTTGACTGCAATCGAAGAATATGTAAAGAACAAAGAGAGAGAGAGAGAGAGAGAGAGAGAGACCGTTTCCCTATCTGAAGCCTCAGGAGACATAGTCTTCCATCTAAGGGGGTCCAATCTTCAACATAATCTGCCAGCAGGGGAATAGTGAGTATCCCCATTCCTGCCTGGGCAGTCATGCTAGGGTCGACAGCTGAGTAAAAAAGCTTCCACCCTCCTAAGTCCACAGTTCCAGAACCCAGACATTTCGCAGAAGTGATACCTATGATATCCAGTCAATATTGTTTGGCTTCCTCCACTGACTCGAATTCCTTTCCTGTCATGGAGAATATGCTCCAAGTGCTGATTGACAGCACCTGATCCCGTTGTCACCTTGCCCATTTCTCCTTCAGGATAAAGGCATGCGCTGCCCCCAACAGTTTCCCCAAGCGCATAACGAGTGCACTGGTGGGGCTTCTCGGAGGCATTGCTTCGAGATAACAGCCAGGAGACTGTCAACTATTTTTTGAACGGGATCCTCTGCCTAACTCCCGAATACTGGTGACTTTAACCTGTTTAGATGCTCGTAGACCTTTCTGGTAAGGGTGATCCTGAGTAGCAGTGCTACAACCAGCAAAGCTCACAGAATCCATGAAACACCCAAACCCCCTGACCCACAGTAAGGGGGGGGGGGGTCCACTCAGGGGTTAAAAATACACTACTCACAAATATTAGAGGATATTTAAAATGATTTAGAAGTGATAAAAAAAGCATTTGATTTTTGTTTATTAAACAAGAATATCAGAAAAGCAAATGATAAGTTAACAAAAATTGTCTGATTATCAAATGAAATCCCAAACCAAACTTTCATTTCATTGGTCAAAATGCACTATAAGAAGGCTGAAAGTACTGGATATCTGCGCTATTCCTGATTATCAAAGTGCACATTCTGCAATTTCCTTGCTCTTGCAACACTATTTGTCTGAATTTGAAGTCTGGAAAGCCATAGGATGTCTTAAAGCTGGTCAAATACAAAGGGTGATTAGCAGACTGCGGAATTGCTTTCAAGAGACTAGCACAGTACGAAGAAAATGAGGGCAGAGTCAAGAAATAACTGTTACTTAACATTATTAGCAAGAAGGAACTGGCGCAGCAATGGGACGGAATTGAGGGGAAAGTTTCTTGCTGCCAGTGGACAACAGATGTGCACCCAGACCATAGGAAATTGGCTCCATGGTGTTGGACAGTATGCTGAGCAACCAGTGGACACTGTAGAACCTGGGTTGATGAGGATCGTCATTCAACCCATGATGAGTGGTCAACTGTCGTCTTCTCTGATCAGTCGAGGTTCAGTTTGAAGCCTGACAATCATCATGTCCTGATCTGGTGAAAAATGAGGAATACTGGAAAATCCAGATTTCGTGAGAAAGGGATTCTTTCAGTTGTGATGGAGTCATGGTGTAGGCTAGCATCAGCATTGGTGGTCATACCGACCTCCGAGTCAAAGGAAACTGATCGCTTTCTGCTATCAGATATCGAGATGAGATCCTTCATCCTATAGTGTTACTTTCTGTTGGAAATATCTTTTCATGGACAAGAATGCAAGCTCCACCATGCGCATCTGGTCAACAATATATTTCCGGAGGCGGGAATGGAATACATGGACTGGCTTTCATGTTCTTCAGACCTGAATCCCATTGAACATGCTTGTGAAGCATTGGGAAGATGTCTGGCAAACTGTCCAATGCCTCCCACAAAACTTCTTGATCTGGAAGGTGCCCTGGAGCAAGAGCAGCAGAGGATCCCACAAAACAGCTGGACAGTCTGATCCTGTCCATGCCTGATCGCTCTCACTGTGTTTTGGCAGCCCAGGTTGACCAAACACTGTACTGAACAGTTAATATGTGACACACTCGTCTAGTTTGATATGCTTCTGCTCACCCCTCACTGATACGTTACTTGCCACACAATCATGATAGTCAAGTTTGCGTGTCATTTCCATAATCGGAGAACTTTCTTTTACTTGTCATTTGTTTTTCTGATGTTCTTGTTTAATAAACAAAAATCAAATACCGTACTTCTGTTTTTTTATTGCTTCATATTCATATTGAAATATTCCCTAATTTTTGTGAGCAGTGTATTTAATAGTTTGTTTCTCCTTAGTCTTTCTTTTTATTTCATACTTTTAAATATCCACTTCATGTTATTAATAGAATATTAGCTTTAGTTTAATAAAAAAAATCGGGGGGAAAAAGTGTTATTTTGACAGTTTTGTTTTTAGTATTAGTTGATAATGACTTATACAGGTGATTTTAAGAGTAAAATCTCTGAAATGGAGATTGATAGAATGAAATAAGTAGTATGCTTATTTCGAAAGCTGTAAAAATCTGATACGGAAGTTTCAAATTTAGTTACAAATTAACTACAAATGTTGCCGACAGGTGGTGCTGTATTTAACCTACTGAAAATTTCATTCTTCGTTTGTGCCATCTCTGTGCTTGAAAGGTGCACATTTTGAATCAATTGTGATGCGATTGCTATGGCTGCTTAAGCCCCGTTTCCACGGACTGAGAATTCTCGTTTCGGGAAACTCGATTTGTCAAACTAGTTTCGCGGATCTAGTTTTAGGCTTCCCCTCTTGTTCCACGAACCGAACTTCTAACTTATTTAACCCATTGCATTGTGGGATTATTCGTACTGTAGTATGCATTGCATTTTGGGATTGTCAACAAATATGGATGCCCAACAAAGACGCAGATTTATTTTAGTGACTATACTAATGCGGCTAAAGCATTTACTGCATATCAATGAACAGATAAACCAATGCAGAACATTGATGCTTTATTTGCAGCATCATAATAGATCAATTATTTGTCGACAATTGCAAAATCAATCGCTGCTGAGTCAATTGCTTTCTTTATTAGCTACACAAAATCAAAGAAAGAAATACAAGCTATGGATCGGACCGAAATCGTCACATTGGTGGCTCAGTATTGTTCCGCTTCAGAATCCAAACCTCTCTCTCTTTTTCTTCCTACCTCCCCTTTTCTTCCAATCACCTGTCCTCTCGTAATTTTTTTCTCACAACAATGCTCCGATTTCTCTCTCTTCACCTCTTTGGTACTTCCATTGTCATTTCTAGGGGGCGGACAGCTCTTTTTCCTACTTCTCCTATGCATTCTTCTTTCGCTACCTTTTCCTTCTATTTTCCCTTTTCGTATTTGATCGCCGGATTTATTTATAGCTGTTTCTTCGCTAATTCGGCGATCTGACATGAGGCAACATTCCCCAGTCAAATCAATGTTAAAACAATTCATCCGCTCTAAAGATCGAAAACAGTTTTTTTACGTTTTGCACGTCGCAGATCTTCAATTTTCTCCCCCCATAAAATTATTAACGCAATCGTATCCTGCTCTCCCCATTCCACCACGCTCTTTCGCTTTCTACTTTCCGCCATTTTGAAAATTAAATGCTAGCCTGCGATGCGAAGCTGGTTTCGTCGATGAAACGAGTTCTCAAAACTCGTTTGAACGAAACTAGTTTCAAACGAGTTTCAAACGCGGTTGGTGAAACGAGTCTCGGTTCCACGGGATCACGGATCTAGTTCCGCGAACCGAACCGAGAAAAACTCGGTTCGTGGAAACGGGGCTTTACAAAGGACAGTTTATAGCCTATTTCTCGGACTCCATGGTACAGCTATATCATACAGCGCTACTAGTTGGCAACACTTGTAACTAAATTTGAAACTTCCATATCAGAATTTTACGACTTTCAAAAAAAATATCACTTGTTTCATTCTTCTATCAACCTGTTGCTGAGATATATGTACTCTAAAATCAGGGAGTTCTTTGTTGCATAAATGTTAAAACGTATCAATAATCGTAAAATATGCTTTAAAGGGTGTGTCCAACCTTTGTTGGAAAGCAAAAGCAGAGGCAACCAAAATGATATGGCAAATTTTCCCGATTGGATATGAATGCCTTAACATCTCAGTTGGTATAAACATTTTCTTAAAGCTTTATCTCATGGTTAAGTCAGCTGTCAGCATTTACAGTGATTTGTGGATTATCCGTGAAACACAATCTTATTTAGGAATAATTTCACTGAAATAGTAATACATGTAAATAGAAATTTCTTTTAAAAAATAAATTTATCTAAACAATATTAAACTATCAACAAATTGACCTATATATAGCTTAAATATAAGCTTAATAGTGTTCAACAACTGTCTCTCTTCTTCCATTCTTCCCAGCACTTCTTAGTTTCTCAGCAAACATTTAACATCACCCAGTTCCACATTTCCAATGTTTCTAGTTTGTTTTCAGTCTCTCTTTAGTACAGTGTAACGTCTATGCTTCACTGCCATACAACTTGATATTTCACACATGATGCTTTATTATTCTTTTCTATTTGTATGCTTCCTTTGTCATTCTGATTTGTACTTTTATGTCTTTTTCACTTCTCTAGTCTTCCGCCACTTCCACACTAAGATATTTACGGTTTTCTACTACCGACGTCAATCTTTAACCTTTCACATAAATGTCCATATGTACAGCTTCCCCCACTTGCATAGCCTTTGTTTTTTCTCAAAACCCATATTCTTCCTCCATCCCCTTCAAGTTCTTGTGGTTTTTGCTAACAAAATCATGTCATCTGCAAACCGATACACTCTTGTTCTTTTGTCTCCAAATGCTCACTCCTTTGTCCCCATTCCAACATTCCTCTGACATTTGTTCTGTGTAGATATTGAAGAGAGTTGAAGATAAACAGGAGCCCTACATCCTATCTCAAACCACTTAGTTCTTTGTCACTTATCCTTATGGATACCGCTTGTCCCAGGTAGATCAGAAATCAGATAGGAGGGGATGAGTTTATAGCACATATAACTTTTTTCCTGAATCCCTCTTGTATTCTGTAATTTTTACACCACAGCTTTTGTAAAAAAGTAATTTCTCACATTGAAATCTTATTTAAATTCATATTAGATCTTTTCTTTATGTCAGTGATCTTTGATTTCCACTATGTTAGGATTTTGGAAAATTAACTGAAGGCAACTTAATGGAAAGCTTTAAATGAATTAAATAAAGTTTTTTTATGTACTCTTCAAATTAAATAATTGAATAACATTTTAATTAACATTTTTCAACTAAGATTTCTATGTGAGAAAGATATAATATCTTTATATTTAGAATGAGAGAGCCATTTTCATTTAAAATTCTTTACCTCTTTATTTTAAAGAATATCAAGTTAAAGGGGAGAAAAATTGCTTCTCCAATCTTGATCTTCATTGGGATTCTTGGGACCGTGGTGCCACTTCATCCAGACATGCAATCTCTACTTCGGGCTTGGCAACGCCATCACCATCATCATCTCCCCATTCAGCAACCAGATCTCATCAAGGTTCCACCACTATATCATTATCTGATGATGTATTCACCAATCCTGTATCAAGCCAACACCCCCCGTGGTCACCTGCACAGCCAATTCAAGTCAGTATTGGCCCTGTGTCTTCAGCCTCAACGTCACCCTCCTCGCTGCCAACATTTACCCAAGATCGGGAGAGGGCCTTCACTCCACCATCGACTCCTCCTACATCACATAAAAGAGAAAGAGAAAAATTAAAATTTCCAACAACCCCTCCACCAAGAAGAAATCAGACCATTATCAAATTGGAACCTGATGCCTTTCCACTGACCAAAAGCAAATCACATGAATCACAACTAGGCAATAGGATTGACAAAACAGATAATGCCTTATTGAGGTATGAAAAATGCATAGTTTTTTAATATATAATTTTTTAATTTGTATTCATTATCTGAAATCTAGTAGCAACTCTATTTTCTTAATTTTTGAAGATTTATTTAATAAAAGGTCTAAATTAATATTAATGAGATCTTTGTTGTTAAGATCTTTTCTTTTATGATTAATGAGATGAAGGGTGTAGTGGCTGGAGAAAGATCAGGAAAAGGTGTAAAACTTGACCATTCATTCTATGAAACAGTAAATTTTAATTCCCTTATTTTTAAAATAATTGGTTAGTTTTATTATTTCATTTCCAAGTCTTATTTTGATATGCAATTCCGAATATTTTCTTTCTTTGCCAGAGTTTGAATATTTTACCTGAAGCAGTGTTCGATTATGTTGTTTGTAATTTTATTAGGAATAGAATGGATTTTCTATAAGCACTAAAATAATGATTTTTTTAATATTACGAAGTTTTATGTTAATATTTGTTAAACCCTTTATTAAATTAAAAAATTAAATTTGCTTGATGTATTACATCTATACTCCAACCAACCCCAAGTTTGGCCTAACTCCTATTGGTTGAAGCTGAAGTACGCATTCCAAAGAAAGGAATGAATGTGCAACATGAAGTAGTGCTGACGTCTGTCGTTAGTTTAATTTTTTTTTTTTTTTTTGGCTTAAAAACGACTTAAAAGACAAAAACTTATATGGGAAAAAAACTGAAAAAAACGAGCAAGAATAAAACTCCTAAAAGCTGGAATTTTACTCTGTCATGGAATTTTAATCGGAATTCGGCCAAGATGGCTGAATCGAAACCAGTTTGAGCATGACGAACAAAGCTCCTATGAAGATGGCTGAAATCAGTTTGAGCCCGACGAACACAGGCTCTTTTCATACCAGTAATATATTTTCCACAAGACAAAAATATTATATTTTAGTTTTATTATAACAGTATGTTTTAAAAAATTAACTAATATTCATAATTATTGTAATTATTATATAAATAAACATTAAATAAAGAAATAATTTCATAAACTTTAAAACTTCAACAATTGATAAATAGAAAAAAAAGTAAACCAAGAAAACACTAAAATGACAGGTTTAATAAAATTTCAAAATGAAGTTAAAGTATCGTTTATTGATTTCATTTTTATATTCATTAATTGTTGAAATTATTCATTTAATTCATTTCAATATATTATTGTAATAAATTTAAAAAAAGCAATTGTAAGTATTGTTTTTAAAAATCAACTGAAATAAATTAAACAATTTTTTTTACTGACTCTAAATGAAGATTTAAAATTATAATGAAAAAATTCAACCGTAGGAACGAGCCGAACCAGTTTAAAATAAAAGTATTATAATTAATTTATTATCTACAAAACACAATCTACAACTTTATTTTTTTATTACTTATTTTAAATTTAATTACAAAAATAAAATCAATTCATTTTCAGAATAAATGAAATGCTTAATTCTAATAAAAGCAGACAAGATGACGCTTCAACATTTGTTTACATCGCAGGGTTGTTGCTAAGCAATGAAGCTTTCGTATTACTACACACGGTGATGTGCCTGACCAATAGGAGTTAGGCCAAACTTGGGGTCGGTCGGACTATACTTGCCAACTCTCCCACATTTGGACTAATCTCCCGCCCTCCCGATTTAAATAAATAAATTAGTTAAACACTCTATATTCTGTGGCTGTGTTCCACGATTTCCAGTTTACAATGACAACACCAAGAACAAAGTACTTGTACAACAACGTGATACATGTTCAGGGCGTTTTGAATTGCGTAGCAAAAGAAAGTGATTTGGACCACTACTTCTCGCATTCGTATGTTACACTGAACATAGCACATAGTATTGAAAAAAAAACCGTGGAAAATAGTAAGAAATAATTGTAAAAAAAATTTAAGAATATCAATGAGGGTCGATCGTAAAGTAATGCCTCCATTGCTGTAACTTTTTTATTTGGTAGCTGATTTTCAAAATTTATTTTGTAGCTAAGACTTAAACTTGTCTTCTATATAATTCACTATTCACTTTCCAATACAGTCTCCATTTCTTTCCACACACTGGCACCAATGCGTGACTATTCGGGTGAACCTGTCAGAGAAGAATTCCGACCTTTTTTTGCACTTTTTCACCGACTTTGCACCTTGCGACTTTTACCACTTCCCAAATATGAAAGAGCACCTAAAGGGACAAGAGTTTCATTCTTACAAGGTGAAATTCAATCCTGGTGTCGACAACAACCACGATGAATTCTTATCCGACGGATTCATCCGACTAGTCAGGTTTTGGCGCAAGTGCATGGAAAGAGATGAGGACTATGTCGAAAAGTGAATAATGCATTACACAGTGAAAAAATGTATTTATCAAGTACAAAAAGAAGTTTGAAAATCTGTTACCATATAAAAAAAGTTATAGTCATAGAGGCATTACTTTTTGATCAACCCACATATTTTTAAAAAGATCTACATGGAAGAATTTCCTTGTATTAATGACTCAAGAAAGGGCCCAAATTATGCTTTTTTTGCACCGAGTGTAGAAGACTTTTCTGTCTCACTTGACAGTAAGCACTACTTCGGTTAGGCTAAACTTCCGTTTATCTACAATACTCATTTCCAAAAAAGTTGGGACAGTGCAACATATAAGAAGAACTCCAACACATTTGTTTGGATTATTGTATTGCTGTTTATTTCAACGCATTACAATACATAAACGATAAATTAGGCATGGGATCACATATCTTATATGCTTAAAGAAAGATACAGGTGGTTTTCCTGTTTGGCACGTGCAACACACTCCCAAAAAAGTTGGGACAGCACGGCGTTTACCACGGTGTGGCGTCACCTCTCCTCTTGATGACACACTGTAATCTTCTGGGCATCGATGACACCAATCTTTCGAACACCGTAACCGGAATTCTGTCCCATTCCTGTTGGATATAGGTTTTCAGCCGTTCAACTGTCCGGGGTCGTCGCTGTCGTAGTTTTCGTTAAATAATACGCCAAACGTTTTCTATAGGCGACAGATCCGGGCTGCAAGGGGGCCAATCCAACATACGAATGCGCTGCCGATGTAGGCATGCAAAAGTTATGCGCGCTGCATGCGGTCTGGCATTGTCTTGTTGAAATATACACTGACGTCGTCCAAACAGGCGCCTCTTAGATGGCACCATAGCTTGTTCCAGGATCTGTATATACGCTTCAGCATTGACGGTGCCATTGCAGATGTGCAAGTCTCCCATTCCATGGCCACTAATACAGCCCCAGACTATGACAGACGGTGGTTTCTGTACCGAACGCCTGTAGCACGCGGGAATATCCTTTTCGTCTTTGGTCCGGAGTGTACGGCGTCCATTATTTCCGTAAACAATCGTAAAGGTTGATTCATCGGACCACAATATGTTCTTCCAGCGTGCTTGGGACCAATTGCGATGGGCTTGAGCCCATATCAGACGGCGACGTTGCTGTCGTTTGTTGATGTATGGCTTCCGTTGTGCACAGTATAACTTAAGTTTGCATTTGTGGATGCACCGGCGTACAGTATTCAACGATAATGGCTTCCCGAAGAAATCGTGGGCCCACGTGGCTATGTCCGTAATCGCAGCATTCCTATGCGTGACGCAGTGACGTTGGAGGATCCGAAGAGCTCGAGCATTCAGAATAGTTTTCTATCTTGGCCTTTCCGAACTGTGATCTCACCACTATCTCGGTAGCGCTTGATAATATTATGTACTGTAGATGATGACAGGTTAAATCTTCTGGCCATTGCACGCTGAGAAACGTTGTTTGTGAATTCTTGAATGATTCGAACATGAAGATCTTTGCTAACTGGCTTGCCTCGACCCATCGTTAAGTGACCGAATAAGTTACCTGAACGACGGATGGCAACTGTTATGTATACGGAATGTAGTACGACGTCATCATTCTAGATTATTCCTGAACAATTTGGAAGGTTCCACTATTAACGGCGCTTTCTACAACGCATGTCCCTACTATTTTGGAACGTGTTGCAACACCCCCATTCAAAATGAATGTCCCGGCCACGATACAAAATGTTTTGGTGCACACAGTATATTTGTCATTTCATAAACGTATCTGCTATTTTGTATTCGCGAGAAAGTTTTGTTACATCATCCCTTTTTGTTTTTTCTATATATTTTGCACTGTCCCAACTTTTTTGGAAATGAGTATTGTAATTTCTGATGTAATTTTGGTCTGTAGCTCTCCTGATTTTTCATTATAGAATATTGGCAACCATGACTACATCAGTGTCTTTCAAGTTTCCATTATCTACTCTAATACAGAATTTTTGTTCGAGAGTAATAGAGAATGATCATGTGACTATGATTCATTTTTTTTTTCTCTCTCTCCCACCAACAGAAGATAAATCAAATTTGTCATTTTATTTAAAAAAAAACAAAAAAAAAAACTCCAATAATATAAAAAGGAAGAAATTTATTCTGTCCCAGTGACAGAAAGGGATTTTCCTATTTTTAACACATACAGATATTCCCCTCAATGTCAAGTAAATTAAAATTTATTTGCAGTATTTTAATTTTATTAAAACTATCATCTCAAAACTTTGGATTTGCATGTTTAAAAGTTGATTTCTACTTTTGGAGTAATAGTGAATATTCGCAAGTAATTATTCGAAGCATCATTCTGCAGCTTCGAAGCCGAACTGATGTTTAGGTGAGAAATGTAGTGCTAGTAATCGTATGAAACAAGCGGTAAGAAATAATGTACCAATGATTACATGTATACCGTGCAATCCTGTTGCTATAAAAAATGTTGATCCAAATGCTGAGTCTGAAATGGCAAAAGATGCTTCTTTATATTCAAAAGCTTGTAGGGCTGTAAAATATATCCCCAGTAGAATTGTGATTATCAGGGCTTGTTTAGTTTGTGTGTAATTTGCTTCCATTAGGCTGTGATGTGCTCAAGTTACTGATACTCCTGATGACAATAAAATGGCTGTATTTAACAATGGAATTTGGAATGGATTAAATGGTGTTACTCCTGTAGGTGGCCAGGTTGATCCGATTTCTATTGTGGGCGATAGTCTTCTGTGAAAAAATGCCCAGAAAAAAGAAACAAAAAATAAAACTTCGGATGTAATGAATAAAACTATTCCTCAGCGTAATCCTGTGACTACTAAGTTTGTGTGGTGACCTTGAAATTACCTTCTCGTGAAATGTCTCGTCATCATTGAATTATTGTGATGATTAAAATTATATTTCCTAAAAATAGTATTATAGGGGAGGCCTTATGAAATATATATACTATACCGTAGGTTGAAATAAGTGCTCCTATTGCTCTTGCAACTGGTCAAGGGATGATTTATCATTAGTTACTTCTCTTGAATAAAGTACAGATAAAATTGTAAATACATATGATTTAATAATAGCTACTGCTGTTTCTAATAGAAGTAATAAAATTTGAGATGAGATTAACAAGATTAAGATTAAGACAAATGAGACAAATGTCATTGATGAATCCCTTTAAGGTAGGTATCTCACATGAAGAGTCAGCGAAATGTGGGAATGGCAAGGAAAACTGTTCGTCATGAACATTATCACTGTAGTGGTATTTGGTTGCATATGATCTAGTGAAAACTTTCACAGAGCAAAAGTTTTAGAACCAGTTATATTTGGAGATGATCTTCGATTCCATAAGAACTTTTATGTTGTATATTTTTTTTTTTATTAAATGAAATTATTTATCAGCAACACCTACTAAATTTGCAGGTTGGTTAAGTTCGTACAACTCCTTATCTCTTCTGGAGGAAAGTCTGAAGTTTCAAGTCTGATTCACTACATGTGCTAGTTTGCATATCAACATTTACCTGTCTTCTTTCTGTGACTCCCTTTATGATTACTTTGATTAATCATGATGCAAATTTCATCATAGCAGCCAAATCAGTTGCAGAAGTTCAGAACGATCATCAAAACTTTTGCCACCATCTTTGTAAAAAAAAGTTGTAACCCATTTCATCCATTTAAATCCTGCACCACTTCTCTAAGTGAAAAATTTTTTTTATAGATTTTGAATTTAAATTTAACTGTCAGTCATATTTCCAATTTACATTTTCATTGGCAAGTATAGGGGTTGGGCAAAATATGGAAACTTATAAAAACATAATTAGTAGGTCTAGGTTTGCCTTTGTTTGAAAAACAGCCTGATTCTGTTTGGAATGGATGCAAATAACTCCAGGATTGTTTCTAATGGGATATTCAGCCATTCTTCATAAAGACACTGCTCAAAGTTCTTTCAGAGAGGCTGGAAGAGCCTTCTGCCGTTTTTTTCCAGACATACTTGTCTTGCAGTGGGAAATAATGTGAATGTGGACATATTCCCATTGCTTAAGAGTCCATTTATGCTCATGGCATTGCTGCTGTTTTCCAGGTTTTGCATTGAACTTGGATGATGAGTGGCTTGGCAGTAGCAGTTCGTCCATGAATATTGTTTTTTTGGGGTTTTTTTTGTGGAATTTCACTGCTATAAATGAGTTTTGCAGTCACTTTCTCACTGTGGTTTTCTTGTTGGTGCTGACAGTTCTTTTCAATGCTCTCCTGTCTCAATCAGTTGGTATCTATTTCCTCCCATTCTTGTGTTTTGTCCCTAACACTTCATTCATGATTTTTGATACGGTAGCTCTAGATACTCCAAAGTAACAAGATGACTTATGTAAGGCAAGTCCAGCTAAACAGGTTCCAACAATTTCCACTTGTTGAAAGTCTATCAGATCTGACATGAGGGCTGCTAAACTAAACATCAGATACTGAGGTACAAATGTGCTTGTATAAGTCTACAGTAACAAAGGAAAACAAAAGATGATCATTATGCAAAGTAGTTGGGCAGAACCATTAGCATGTGCAGGAGTCAGTTAGAGATTGTGTTTCCGTTATTTGGTCCAACTTTTGTATATCAATTAATTTTCATTGAGAGGATTTACCGTAATTTTTGATATATAATATGCACCCCCCCCCCATTTTTTTTTTTTTTAACCTTCCGTCAGGCGCAATACTGTTTGTCACATCTTCAGGCGCACTAGTGATTTTATTTAACTTTAATTTTTTCCCCCCTGCACATTATATACAGAAAATTACGGGTAATTCTTTGCCATCTTTTTAATTTTATGCGTTTCCTCTACTGTTCAGTATGTTTTAAAAATTCAAATTCTTTTTGATAGTTTTAAGTTACAATAATAATTAAAATAAGGATAAATTAACAAATACTATTTCAGATATTTTACATTGATTATTACTATTTATTTTATTTTTTTATATAGATTTTGTAATTGTTATTCAATTCTGGATGAACCAGCATCATTTTACTCAGTGATATCTAAAATTAGATGAAATTTCTTAATTGAAGACATTATTTTAACAACAAATTAATTGCATTGTTAATAACTATTGTTATGTTATCGATGATATTAATCACTAGTACTATCTTCTGTTTTTCTGATTTTTATACTGGCATTTTCCATGCCCAATTGAACGAATCCTTCATGGTAAATTCATACATTTTATTATCATTATTCTTCTACGTTCTTGATATAAAATAACGTGAGGTATCCAGAGCCGAAGCCGACGCGATCTAAACAAGCCGTGGCACTGATTTTGTGACATCATGCAAACAGATAGATTTTGTGATGTTTTGCAACAAGAAATTTAAAAACAAAATAAGGATGTTTAAAATTTAAAATAAAACTATTTATTATAAAAGTAAATGATCCATGTTTGGCATTAATGCATTTTATTATACTGTATTTACTTAGTTATCTCAAATACAAAATTCATACATGTATTTCAAAAATCTCATTGGTTTTCATGATGTTTCAACAATGCCAAGTGATGTAGTGCCATGGTCTTGTATAGATCGCATCAGCTTTGCCAGAGCCCTCTAGCGAATAAAGTATTGGGCAAAACATAACCAAATTTGATGGGCATACATAATGGACCATGGGATTTCGATTTCTAAAAAATTAATACCAAAAGTCGTCACCAATAAAATTTTGGCGCTGCAAAAATGCATTAGTGTGAATACCAAATGATTAAATGCCAAATGATACAGCACACATCAATTTTACTAACAACAAATGATTGTAACTTACAAATAAGGTTCAATATGACCACCATCGTAATGTTCCAAGAACTTCATACGATGCACAACATTTTCCACGTCACCTCGCAACATATCAGAATTAATGTCTCATCTGTAACGTTATTCGATCTGTCAACATTGCAATACCAGGGACATGTCCTTGATATACAACATCTTTAAGAAATCCCCACATCCAAAATCACAAGGATAGAGAAATGTTGCTGCAACACACATTTTGCCAAAAGTGTGCATGAAACGGTAAATCGACCCATTTATGTGGTTTTGGGTGGAAATCTTGAAAGTTTGGCAAAAAGTGAGCACGAAAGTGTAAATCCACCTGTGTGGGTGCATTTCGGTACTTACGTCCAATGTGGGATGCACCATCCTGCATGAATGTGGTTGAAACGAGACATCCTTGTTGCTGCAGTTGTGGAACCACGAAGTTCTGTAGCATATCGGCATACCTGTCAGCAGTAATGGTACAGGTCACTAGTCCAATTGCACAATTTTCCTCGTAAAATTAAGGACCTATGATAAAAGATACTGTAAAGCCACACCACACTGTGACTTTTGGCGAGTGTAGAGGCTCCTGCACACAAGCGTGCAGCCCAAGTGTGGCAATTGTGTGTATTAATACCACTGTTAAAATGAAAGTGTGTTTCATCACTCCATAAAATCTGCCACGTCCATGTACCATCAACTTGCATGCGTGCTAAGAATCTCAATGAAAAATCCAATCGGGTGGCCGCATTGCCAGAGAGAAATTTTTGATATACGATTTATTCTTTAATAAATATTACGCCTTAGGAAAGATAGTCCCAGCCTGCGGACTAGGTAACTGCTCTAACCAAGCCTTAAGGTCATGTAAATAGCGGTTCGCTTTCATGTCCGCAGTGGTGCAATTGGTTGGCGCGTTGGCGGTCTGAGCCAAAGGTTACTGGTTCGAATCTAGGCTGTGGAATTTTCTTTCCTATTTTTCATCATTAATTTGAACAGCTGAGGTATGGCATACGATAAAACCCTCTCTGAACATCTTATGATTTATTCTTTACTAAATTTAAACCCACATAGGCCGTGGCCTGGTGGACTTTCACTGAAACACAACTTCTCTGAAGTTAAGCTACATCAGGCACGACTAGTCACTGGATGGGCGGCTCATCGGTAACTCACGATCTTCACTCCCCCAGCTGCTGAGACCATTATACAGCAGTCGTTAATCCAGGTCCATCCAGGGACCCAACTCATCAGCCTCAGGCCATACAGGCTCTGGATGGACGTATTGGATTACAATAAATAAACAAATAAACAAAATACTTATACAAAACCTTACAGAAAGCCACAATCCTGAATACTTGTCACATAGTAAGGAAATTCCTACACCCAAACATCAGTACTCCCACGAGCACGTAATTTTTCCCTTCCTTGCATTTGAGCCCCTTGGACTTAGCCAGCGCCTCCTAAAAAAGAAAGGCTGGGCACTGCATTCTGACGTCATCACGAGTTGTCCTGCTG
This sequence comes from Rhysida immarginata, assembly GCA_023313115.1. Classification (NCBI taxonomy): domain Eukaryota; kingdom Metazoa; phylum Arthropoda; class Chilopoda; order Scolopendromorpha; family Scolopendridae; genus Rhysida; species Rhysida immarginata. The sequence goes on from JAHWFO010094270.1 coordinate 285,604, forward strand.
AGTCATCCAGCTACAAGACAACACATTCTCTTTCCGTCTCACTTTAAATTTATACGAAATTATTTAAAGCAGTATTATGTGCTAATGAAAGCTTAAGCTACATTTACAAAATACAGACAATAAAAATAATGTGTTTAGTTATTTAATTCAGATGACAAGGAGACTAATGAAGAAAAAAAACAAAAAAAAAAAAATCACACACACTCTAAAACTTAGTATTTATATTGAATTAGTAACATAGAAATTAAGCAAATTAACGTCTTATTCTTTGCCGTCTAAAATTTTAATTTGTCAACGTTTGCAATTTTTTTTAGATTAGTCAAAATTTTTTTTATAGTTTTCCATTCTTTTAGTCAGATACCTCGCTTCACCACAAAATCTTGCCTTGCCGGAAGCGCAATTCACGCAACTTCCAATTAGGCCTACTTCCAATCTTGAACATTATCTTAGTCTTTCTTTAAAAACAGGTTAATGCAAATTTCTCATTTAAAATGTTCATTCCTTTGGAAGTGTTTGATGAATAAAAGTTATTACTTGCCTTATTCTCTGAATCCAGTTTTCTTTAATTCTGGATCCCATGGCAAATTAAAGACTAAAGCCTTTGAACTACCATGCTGGAAGGAAGCAATGCTGGAGATGATGAAAGTCAATGAGGAAGCGATGCTGGAGATGGTGAAAGTAAAAGTAGTAGTGATGCTGGAGAAGCTTAATATAAAGGAGGAAGTGATGCTGGATCATACAAAAGTAAAGGAGTTTTTACAATTTACATTACACGTTTAGGTGAAGCATTTAAAATCCTTGAAATCATCTAATATTGAATTATTTCTCCCCTCCAAATCTCTGGCAAAATATTATCAGTTTATAAACATTTTAATATTAATATTAAAATAAGAGCTACGAATGAGATGAAAGCAACACAAAACAGAAGCCTATTTGTATTGTCTCTGGTAATCGCTATCGAGCAGAAAAATTAATGGAGACGAATCTTGATGACCTGACCTGACCTGACCTGACCTGACCTGAACTGTCCTAACCTAACCTAACCTAACCTAACCTAACCCAACCCATTGTGACATCATGCAGTGTCTAGTCTTTCTTCTTTAGGAGGCATTGGCTTGGCCCTCTCTTGGGCCACCTCTGGGACTTTGCTTCCGGACTTGGCTTGCATGTGAACTGCCAACTCCTGTGTTCCATCAAACTGTTTGGACGAGCTTAAATTCGAATGCCCATGACAGCTTTGAAAAACTTCAGCTCACTAATATTCATAAAAAAAATTGCCTTGCATGCCTTTCTTAGCTGTTAATGGAAATACATTTTTTTCTGGAGAAAAGCGTTTGTCTTGATGGCTTTGATGGTTACTCTTCATATTGTCATGATTTATGCACTCAATCTAAGGAAAGACCGTGCAGACAAGAAGATGGTGGCAGAATTATGGTCTGAGCAGCATTCAGAGCAGGAAGAAAGGCAGATATTTTGTTTGTGGAGAATTAACTAAACTCTAGAAAGTACCAGGAACTACAGTATTCTATGATCATTTAATCCCCTTTGGACCTTACTTAGAAGATGCAAAACAGGAAATTCCAACAAGATAATGCTTCAGAGCATGTATCAAAATCCACCATGGAGTAGTTTAAAAGAGAACAGATCAATTTTATCCATGTGGCCCTTTGATCACCAATCCTCAACCCTGTGGACAATGTGTGAGATTGAATGGTAAACATTATGTACGGGCAGAAAACTCAATATCATCATCTCAATCAAAGTTGCAATTTGGAATGCTTGGAATATGATAAACATAGATCATCTAAAGAAATTGATTGAAACAATGCCTAACAGAATGATAGAAGTTGATAATAGTATGTAATATCTCTAAGTGTAACACAAACAGTTAAAAATATAAATTTTTAATATAAATAATGATTGCAATTGGAGCAAAACATAACTATGAAATACCTCTTTTACCACAATATATTTTATTCTTAGTAATGATAGAAGTTATTGAGAAGAAAGGTGGCTAACACAATTAGTTTTTTTTTTTATGTATACTAAAATACATGGAAAATACTTATGTTTGTTTTTAAAATAAAATATTTGAGAGTTTTGATATCTGTATAGAGGAAGTTTATTTACCTGCATGAGATAATTTATTATTAAAAAGTGGGCTGTTAAACAATTGAGAAATAAAGATAATGTACTAGTACGGGTGAATTTATACTTTCTTTACACGGTGTATTAGCATATTATTAAACATTATTAAACAGAATGATTAAGAATAGTTGATGGTGATGCTAGTGAACCATACAGCAACAGTGGTTACTGACGATCTTACTAATTTTAAAAAGACACTTTTGTTTAAAAATAATAAGATGGCCTCTTCATTTTCTCTTTGTATACAGCATTTCATGCTTTAAATAGTATTTCATTTTTGTAAGCTAATATTATACAATACATACAAACTTAAAAGGGCCTGGAAATATTACCATTTATTTACTTATGAAGAATGAGAACAGCTTAATTGTCTTGTTTTGAATATACATCTGAATGCTAGTAATATATCTCTTTTTTTTAAATATGCATTTAATTGAACAGTGTTTCAAAACTTTAGGGCCAAACCACAGATTATTTATTACACAGATGCGACATTCAATTGTTAGTTCAATTGTTAGTAATGGAAACTGGATGGCTCATTGTTTTGACTTCATCGATTGTAGCAATGCCCCTGACTTTCGCTGGGTGCGCTGTTTGAGAACATTCGTTCTTACATGTATTTAGATGTCTAATAAAGAATTCTGTATGAAAATTTCCGAAAAGATGTGTTGTACTTTATGTGGTTGAAACTGCATGACTTATTAAATAAAATAATTTAGTATAGTCATCGATTGTAGCGCACCCAGCGAACGTCAGGGGCATTGCTACAATCGATGACGTCAAAACAATTGATTGTTGCATCTGTGTAATAAGTAATCTGTGGCCAAACTTTAACAGATAGTAGAAAACTGTAAAGTGAGTATTTTGAGATAAGGAACCAGAGTTTGGAAATGCTTATTTCAGGCACCACTAGTTCTTGAATGAGTAATACATGCGAGAAACATTTTTATAAGCTGCTTTTATTTTCATAGCAAACATGTCTGTAATTGAAGGCCTCCAACGAAAAGGGATCTAAGTAATAAAATTTCGAAAATTAAAAATTTACGTAAAACATTTCTTGTTATAATGAAAAGAAAATATTCCAAACGATAAAATGATAAAATCTATGTATGCAGTTCTTATTTATGTATCCAAAGATGTATTGCTTAATTTATAATACCCATAAGTGTTTTTTTTCCAATTTCTCAAAAACGTTAGTTCTGCACTTAGATCCCTTTTCGTTGGAGGCCTTCAATTGTAAAGATCACCTTATAGGACCTTATCTCCTAACACCCAATCTGGTGTTCATTTTTGATGTGCTGTCAATGTTGGACAGTACCTCTTGTTATCTGCAAGAGGATGTCTGCAGCAAGATGGTGTTCTACCTGCTCGCTCTGATGTTGATGTCTGTGAACACCTGGACAGTGATGGCTACAGAAACAAAGGGCAGCATGGCGCGCTCGAAGGCAATGGGGCACTGAGGGTCTGAAAGGGGCACTGAATGCAGCTAAATTCTTACTTTAAAGTTAATAAAAGTACATGCATTTCACTGACCTACATTTATATTTTTAAGGCATAATGCTAACTTCGGAATCTGTATGTGATTAGGGCACGTTAAGGCTTTCTAATTTTTTCTAGACTAATTTCTTCCTTACTTTGTGATGCCACAAAAAGACGCCATCTGGTGGTACATTCCTCAATAGTTCTTAAAAGTATATTTTTCAACAATTTATGCACTATTTTTGCAGGATAAAAATTGCGAATAATGATTGCATTAAGATTTTTAAACTTTATACCTTATACAGTTGATCTGTATTATCCCTCAACATTTTATCAATGCTAATTTAAACAAGAGAGCTTATTGAGGAATACTTCTTCTCACGGACGAAACTGTTTGTTTTGACAGTAACGCGACCACAGGAAACCACCGCACACGAATACAAAAGGCTCGACTTGTCAGCATGGAGGATAAAAAAAGCACAAGGAGTAACGCGATGAACAGCTCGTCAAGGTTACCAACTAAACTGATGCAGTTTAGTTAATATTTTAAATGAATGTACTTAGTGGTTTAATTAAATCACTCATGCCACAATGATAAGCTCTACAATGATCAATTAAGCCTCACATTGTCAGCATTTATTGGATTCAGTTTCTTGCGTTTGTGCAGTGCCGAGAGGGAGTGTGGATGGGCCGAGGGGCAGCGTGGCGGGGCAAGAGGCAGCATGGCGCTGCACCAAGCTGATTTTGCTTAGCGCCATCGCTGCTGGACAAAAGATTCCTTATTCTTGGCCAGGGCAATAGCTAGATCTGACTCCTCTGGATTTTTTTATTTTTTTTATTTTTTATATGGGTGCATGTTAAGTCATTGGTGTACAAAACCCCATTAAAATCTGATGTGATACTGCTTGTTAGGGTCAATGCTGCCTGTCTCTTTGTACAACAAACACCAGGGATATTCGAAAGAGTGTGGCAGAATTTCATGTGCTGTTGTAATGCATGTATTGAGACAAGTATTTGCCACTTCAAATAATTGCTCTGAGCTGTAAGTTGTTCATGGATAAATAATTTGTTTGCTATGAAAATGAAAGCAGTGTACAAAACGTTCCTCTCACTTATTACTCGTTCAAGATCTTGTGGTGACTGAAATGCACATTTCTGAGTGTTGGTTCCCCATCTCAAAATAGTCAGTTTACAGTCCTCTACCAACCGTAGAATTTTGATACTAGTGGTTTGATGTGCCCTGTAGATAATGCTTATCAAGATACAATAAAAATTTTTTGTTTTGTGTCTCAATGATTTGTTTACAATGATACTTACTAAGTAAATTCATTTCAGCTTACCAATTCAACCTTGAAAGAAGTCTAAATGCAGTTTTTGTAACTTTCTAGATTATCATTTCTCATTAGAGCTATAGCCATAGACTGAGTTTAATGATGTTGGTTTGTTTAATGAATAACAATAGTCTTTAAATTTTTCATGTGCTTATTCTGTTATGAATTTTGTTGCTTAACAATTATTGCTTTTACATAATTGAAAGGCTGCCATCAGTTAAGATTGAAAGTTAATCTAGTGCATGTAATTAGAAATTTGTGTTTTTATATATATTCTTTGTTATTCATTATTGTCATTGCTTCTCTTGAAAATATATGTATAGCCAAAGCATTATTTTCTAAATCCACGCTTTAATAAGGACATAAATTTGATATACCGCTCTTAGCTTGGAAAAAAATTTTCGTTATTAAAACGAAATTTAAAAATGATGCTTACCTTTTTTTATGCTTTGTAAATATAAACTGGTTGATAGTTTGAATAAATGAATGCAATGATTTCTAATCTTTAATATATTTTTTATTCTTTTAAATTAAATCTCCCCTCAGTAAAATAATACAAAGCGCATGATATTTTTTTTTGTTCAGTCCTTTGCATGAGAAGCTTGAAAATCTAATTTTTTGTCGTGTGGGCTTGTTCTCTGTCTTTTGCCCCATTCCCCTCACAGTCCTGTGAAATATCAACCTCCTAACCTCTGGATTGGTCGCAGCTATGAGCAGTTACCAAGGCGACCAAGGCTGCCGACAGAACCTAGTCCAGAAGTAGGCCTTCAAATTGATGGAATCCCCGATAGGTCGTCGCCTCAAATCAACTCTCCACTTCGCTCACCGTTATATCCATCATCTGAATCTGAAGATTACCCAAAATGTAAGTCTTTTATTAACAGAAATGGGGGATTGGCTGTTTTTAGGGGGATTTAAGTTCTTTTAATTATAGCAAAATTCATTATAAAGTGGCTTATTATAGTATAGCCATTTTTTAAAAATTTACTTATAAAAATATTAGAGGCTTGTTATACAGCCTTTTATAAATAATGTACTTTTATTTATGTACATTAAAGCAGTCAAAGAAATCTGGAACCCCAATGATGTATACTATAAAGAGTCTCTATTTGTTTTAAGTAATATTAGAAGTACTGTAATGAAAGTTTGTTTAAAATATAGAAAACCCGTGTGTAAACGCCCTCCGTCCCCCAGGGGC
>JAHWFO010094270.1:291859-337955 GCA_023313115.1 Rhysida immarginata
CCCCCCCCCCCCTCCCTAGCAACGGTAAGGCAGCGTTCACAGTGAACGATGTGAGTCAAGCTGCGAGTCATGAACAATGAAGTAAGGAGAGGAAATTGCAAAGGCTGATCGAACTCTGAATGGGGATTATCTCCATTGTCCCTTGTTCGAGTCCTATAGAAATTTCATTGCTCGACTCACAGCTTGCATACTGAACGCACCCTAACAAGGTTGACACCTGGGGACAGATATTCTCTGCCCCCCCCCCCCCCACCTATGCCACTGAAAATAGCTTATCTGAAATCTTTATAGTACTTGAAAGAAAAGGTATAGTTTTGAGATATAGTGGCATGTTTATGCAAGTTAATTACAAATATAATATTTTTATAATAAAATCATTTCCTGAAAGCACTCTTAATTTCCATACTTGTTGTAATTAAAGTCACGGAAGGCAGTACTTTACAGTCCGTTACGTAGCATGGAGTAGGGTGAAGTGTAAATAAATTAACAAATTGACAATGAGGAATACTAAAAATTAAACTACATTTTTTGGGAATTTTTAAATTTATTTATCTAAATAAGATTTGGTTCTAAATTTTTTCATATATTCATTTGTTGATCATCTCTTCAATTATCTAGCTTTACTTACACCAAAATCTCCTCGGACACCAACCATTCCTAATTCTTTTCATATGGGACATACCATTTCACACAGGTTAGTGTAATTTTGAATAACTTCATAAATTTTATAACCTTTTCAGATTTTAAAAAAAGTTTTCATTTTCACATGTTAAGAAATGCTGTTGCTATATGAAATTTTTTATATGCATTTCTATTAAAATTAATTTTCTATTTGAGTAATGCTTTTTGTGCACATCATAATACTGTAAATACTCAGCTATAATGCGCTTCTTGTATAATGTGATTCCATTTTTGACTCGTCGCAAGAAATAAAATATGCAAAAATATACAGAAAAACCTTTTTTTTTTTTTTTTTACATTTTTATGAATATACAAAAATATGCATAATTCTGAGCTTTACAGTTAAAAACCTTTAAAATCTTATTCATTATTATCCCTGTCTACAATGTATAATATACATAGGCATGGGCGGGCGGGCTTCTTTTGAGAGGTCAGAACAGAACAGAACTGTAAGGGGTGGTTACCACGAAACCAAAGTGGTTAACAAGAAACCGAAGTGGTTATCAAGAAACCAAGCACTGCAACTCTCTGAGTCTATTGTACTATCCCCAATGACGACTGCTACAGGATAACAGTAGCAGCTGGGACTGACGGCTTAACGTGCCCTCCGAAGCACGGGGGGAGATGGATATTCACTGGCTGTCGCCCAGCCAGACACTAGCCGTGCCTAAGGTTGCTTAACTCCACCGAGAGTCTAGTATCGACGAGACAACCAGGCCACAGCTACCCCCTTTTTGAGAGGTCACTTTCGTATTAGTTTTTGGGAAATTCAAATAAATATGAATTTGGTGGAAATTCAATAAATAATTTGGTGCATTGTATAATGAACTGTACAGGGTGTTGCAGATAATTACAGGGCAGTATAACGGGAAGCTTACCGGCTTGGCATCAAATGATAATTGGGTAATTTTTACAAAAACATGACAGTTTTGACGTTCACCCCCTCCCCGACTGTGGAAACTGCTGGCTGCTGCAGGCCACCTTCATCTCCCTCCATTCTGCCAATCAACCGAGCGGGTAGGCTTCCCATTATACTGCCCTGTAATTATCTGCAACACCCTGTACATTGTATACTGTATATTTATTGTACAGTAATGTATACAGGATTTGCCTAAATGATTCATCGGGTTTCAAGTCATTGTTTATTAAAACCCGATGAATCATTTAGGCTAACCCTGTATTATATGCTAATTTCGTTTGAAGTTCATCAACGTGTTCTTTATCTTAGCCGGCTTCGGCAGCTGGCTGGCAGAGTAATTCAGTGATGACATCATTGGATGGAAAATCAAGAACACTAGGCCGAAGTAATAGGCTAGCCAAGATGGCAGAATATGTTATATAGAATGTATAATATAAAGTTAAATAAATAATAATAATTAGTAGCCTAATAATAATAGCCCAATTGGTAGAGGCATCGGCCATGATAGTCGAGGTTCCTGGTTCGAATCCGGGTCGCAGAATTTTTCCTTCCATTTTTCAATTGAAAAATCATAAAGTTAAATGTTATAAAGTGTTGTGTGTGTTTCAAATGAGTGAAAGTGGTCTCCCACAGTGATTCTATATATATGCCCATTGAGATTCTCCTTGTAATTCACATATATTAACATTAACATGTTACCACTTAGCAATAATTCGCACGCTTCTTTATCCACATCAAATTGTACAGACCCCCACTCTACCATTATATATCATCTGCACACGCATATTCATGGATGTTGCCATCTTAGAAATATCCTATCAGCGACCCTTTTTTTTTAATGCTGAGCATCGGCTCCAGCCAGCTGGCCAAGTGGCGAAGTCAGTGGACGTCAATTGAGCATTCTCTAACTTAGCGGCTGATAGATTGCTCATCCGGCTAATATAAAGAACCCACCTCGGGATAAAATCAACTTCGTCAGATTGAGGTAGTTTTGAAGTTGGCATGTTTTGAGAAGTTATTTTCATATTAGCTTTTGGCAACAAGAAATTCAAATAAAAAGTGAATTAATATTCTGTTTAATGAACTGTACATTGTATACACTGTATAATTAATATACTGTGATGTATATGATAAATTCGTCTGAAATTCGTCAGCCCGAATCTCATTTACCCCCCCCCCCCCAGCCTGCAGTCTTTCGTTGCAGGGCTAATATTATCCTCTTGTATAATACGATCCCACAAATTTAGGTGCTTTTTTAATATTTTACATTATGGGAGAATATTTATGCTAGTAATCTCATCTCATTCACTATCTTTTATATTAGCAACATGAATTTAATTTTCTCTCAGTCGTAGATATTTGAGCCAGAGTTTTTTATTTTATTTTTTTTTTTTTTAACAATCGCTTTTGATATTAAAAAATTGGTTTATGTCCATATAAAAGTTTAATTTTGATTGTTGAATACCTGTATAGATTTTATATACTGTGTAGTTATAATTAAACTTTCCCTATTTAACCTATCTTAGACTGAAAATTATTTTTAATATAGGTACTAAACTCTGTAGGAATAATGTCTAGGTTATTGGTTGATTTCATGGTTGATCTCTTCCATTGGTACCGTAATAGAACACCAGGCACCCTATGCGTATACAGGTGTTACTAATTTCACAGACCAGTAGCACTGCAATTCTTGAAGAATCAACATGGGCTTGAACAAGAAGAGGATTGAGCTTTTGGTGAAGCTTTCAGATTGTCCTGAACAAAGATGGGTGCCATTTTGTAGCACACATTGTAATCTGACAGATGCTATGTCCACATACACTAGTCGTATGATATCACACAACACATAAAAAGTGTTTTAATGAAATTGATTATTCATCACTTCTCTTCCCCATGTCCTTGGCACCGTTCACATTACTGTTCCTGTTTGTTTGTGCGATTGCTCATTATTATCAGGTCCATTGCTACAGTTGGCGGTTGTTGTAAAATCCGTTGCCTCGATTGGTGAAACATTCAGATATGAAATACTGCATTAAAAAAAAAACAAAATAAACTCTTATGATTAAACTAAAGACTTTCTCACTCTTAACTTGACACTATTAAACCAGTTACAATGTATAAACTTGTGACGACCCGGGCCCCATTAAATAATATTTTAGAATTTTTAATAATTTTGAATGAGTTCCTAATAGTTCGAATTATTGGTGTAATCGTCGGAAGCCCTGATTCACCTTCCAACCGATTATTACGGTCAGGCGAATGGTCAGGGTAGGTTCTGGTGTTACTCCAGAGACTTATTATAGACAAATAGCTAGGGGTTTGGATAGAAAGAATGAAGAACAATAATAATAATAACGATCTTATTAAATTACAATCAATTTTATTATTAAATGTACACTAATTCTGAATCTCTGTTATTTTATGATCTATCTTATGTTGTCACAATAAAAGGATTAGGGTAATATTCATTATAACACAATAATATAATAATAATTATAACGAATGTAATATCTTTCGCAATTAACTTCAAGTCGTCTCACTCACTAAGGGATTTCTAATTCTAGTTTGCAATTTTCTTACTTAAATATTACTATAATATTCTATCGAATTAAACGCTCTGCAATTAACAGTTTATAATTACTCTAAATATTCATGAAATGTTTTGAGACTGGTGACTGGAATATAGGTGTTTTAGGAGTGCAATAAGGTTACCTTTATCTTAGTGGCAGGGGTGGGTGCTCTACTCGTGGTTGTTGCTATTATCGGCGGCTCTGCTCTCACTGTGCGGCGGTGTTGCTCTAATAGATTAGCTCTCTCTCGGGACTCGCTCTGACTCTGAAGGCGGCGGCTCATCCAACGATGTACAGCCGTCTCACTCTCCTTTCTTGGTGTCGTCACGCTCGATCGTCCGGGGAAACTCTCTCTCAAAGGCAGCATCACTCTCTCTCTCTCCCGGGGTGGATCTCTGACCAGCGTGATGACTCGTCTCTCACTGGCAGGGTCTCTCTGGTCGAATCTCTGGCTGAATCTCTGGGAGGGTCTCTAGCTCTCTTCAGTTCCCGCCGGGGAGGCTCTGGCTCTCATCTCCTCCTGGGGTGGCTCTGATTTATCTCCAAAATTCGGGATATTTATACATGAAGAACACTAGCGGTTCTATCATTCTCACGATCCTTATTGGATCGAGACGGGGTTGAAAAATAAGTTAATTGCTCTCATTCGTTCTTCATCGGTCACCTCATATCATGAGATGAGTGCAGGTGTCCATAAGTGGGTGTTTTTCTTGGAAAACAATCGTAAACAACCTCACACCTGGTCGAAATCTGATGCAATTGTCAGAAATCGCTCTTTCTTGTCTTCAATTGTCTCAAGTTGTTCCAATCTGTTATAACAGATTATTAATAAAATCTTTATTAACGCTTATAAATCGTAAATAACTTCGTATTAATTTCGTATTAATCTCGTATTAGCCTTATTTCCTTTCATGAATAATTATCGCCTTTATATAATATATACGCATTTCGTTAACCGAGTGAAATAATAAATATTTCTAATAAAGTGAGGGGGGTGGGCTCCACAAACTGATTTTACACTCTCCAACAAAAGAAAATCCATATCAAGGTCGAGAAATTCAAATTAGCCTATCAGAGCAAATTAGGATCACTTGAGTAACTTGGAAGTTTATAAAGCACTTTTGCCCTTTCTCTGAAAAATTTTTATTAGATGATGCCCAAGAACACCACTGACTGGTTTAATAGATATCAAGAAGCATCTTGTCCTAATTATTCTTTTATTGGACAGAGTGTAGTGTTTGTTGCATTATAGCATAGTGCCATTTTTGATGGTTATTATGTGATCTGCTATCGCCATTCTATAAGCTGCATTTTAAGGGCAGGTACTGCGCACATGAATACAATCTAGAATTCATGCTGTCCGATTAGCCTTGTTTGCACCTAACAAACTGTTACCAAGTCGGAGTGAGAAAGAGCTTAGGGATAGTGTGTATAAACAATGAAAAGAATGAAATGCAGTTTTTAATTTTTTTTTTTTTTGACAAATTTTTTTTTAGTTTGTTGGCCCCCCCCCCCCCCCTTATTTAAAATGTAATCCTTATTCAATGATAGTTACTTTTGTGAGGTTCAATCCAAACATAATGCCTCCTGTTTATTTCTATGAAAACACAAAGAGTAATACTACTTGATGCAGCAAATTTTCAGGTACAAAACAATATTTCTCCAGCAGTCATCACCATCGACTATGCCTCCATTCTTCAGTGACAAACAAGAGCCTCCATTTCATTGTGGACTTTCACATCACTTTGTCACTGCTAAAATGTGCCTTCCATCGCCTTATTCTAATATCCACTGTCTGGTCTCTGTAAAAGTTTAGCAAATGTCTGTGACTCAATAGGTGCAATTTTTTCCCCCCACTGAGCAATTGTATTACACATCTTTACTGGGTACGCATTTCTTGGACTGCCCCTCTGCTATAGATGTCGCACACTGGAAACAAATTTAAGAGAATACTATTATAGCGCAACATCCACCTTTGACTTTATGGGCCAACATTATGGGTGCGACTTATATACAGGGTTTTGCAAAAATATACAGGACAGTACTGCTGGGTAGCCTACCCTCTCACTTCAGGGGCTGCTTCATTAAATGACAATTAGGAAATTTTATCTTGTTAACCTATTTACGCTGAAATTGGTAAAAATGGGAATCGAGACTTAATATCTTAAATTTATATTCTGTAGCTTGTAAAGACATGAAAAATAATGTACAAAGACATAAAAAAAATTACATCTGTGAACGACAGCATATAATTTTAAATAAAATCTAAGTTTGGAATCACTAGGCAGTGGGCCAGGAACTGATGTCACTATTTAGCTTTCTTGTTAAGTGAATTAAAAGTAAAAATTAAAAATTACCATAGAGCATGTTTAATTTTAATTTTTAAGTTACCATAGAGCATGTTTAATTTTTAAGTATCATGAAATAATTGGCTATTTATTGGACTGTATTTTCATTTCATTGAAATTTTTATTGTGAACTTTTCGGACCTTAATTTCAAAATTCAAATTCTTCAAGACCTTCAAAATTCAAAATTTTTCATTGTTATCATTTCATATTGTCACCTTTTAAACAAGTGCCTATAGTTCATCCAACAAGAGAAAAACAGGGTGTGTCACAGGAAGTTTCAGATTAGCCAATCAGAGAAAGGGGGCCTCATGCGCTTAATCACTTCTGTCTCATGTCTCATTGAAGAAGCGCTTTATAATATTGCAGCAGAAGTTTAATATTATTCAGTTGCTTTGCTTTAATTATAATTAAAAATATTGTACACTTCATAAAATTGTCTTTTAACTCAATTTTATATATATCGTTGTTCGGGATTCCCTGGGCCTTTTCTTTCCAGGAGTCGAAAAGCGAGGAGAGGGGGTGGTAGCTTCGCATGAAGACGCTTCGTTTCCTTCTTGAAGAATTGTTCGAACGCAAGAAAAAGAAACTTGCGTTGCCTTGGAAGTTTCTTCTATCAAAGCAGATGAGCTTTTAAAACACTATTTTCCTTTAAAGTAGCAAAATACGTTCCACACAAATCTCCCTAGCCTGGCTGTGAATAGTTTTTCCTTGTTTGGCTGAAGAGTTGTTACACGGGCGTCGTCATTACAAAGTGACTTGTGTAGCCGCTGAAGGAGAGATCTCACAAAGCATTGCGGATGAGTGAGTAGTCGATATCAGACCGGAAACACACCCTGTTTTTCTCTTGTTGGACGAAGTATAGTCAACAATGAAATCCATTTCTATGAGGTGTGAAAATTATTGCCAGGACACTTGACTTGAGATTACTTGGACTGTTAGCTTTGTTATTTTTAATCATTTAAATTTTATTAGTTTTAAATCCCTTTTTAATTATATTCTTTGATTTTTTTATGACTTTGTAAATTATTTTTTATGTCTTTACATGCTGCAGAATATAAATTTAAAATATGAAGTCTCAATTTCCATTTTTGCTAATTTCGGCGTAAATGGGTTAACAAAATGTCCCAATTATCATTTTATGAAGCAGCCCCTGAAGCGAGAGGATAGGCTACCCAGCAGTACTGTCCTGTATTTATTTGCAGCACCCTGTACATTTGAAATGGAATATAAGATTATGCAATATTAGAAAATGTCAAAGTTGATAATACAGAATGTTGATTACGAGTTATTGTGTGAATGCTGAGAGTCACATGCACTTGACAGAAAGCACGTGAAATGTTGCTATTACATCTGCATTGTTAAGTTTCATTTGAAAGCGGTAAATGTCATGAATAAATGTCTCCGAAAATCAGACTTTACTGGGAAGGATACACTACTGCCCTTTTTGGTGCTAACTGCAACTCTTTTGCTATAATCAGCACATATAAAACACTAAATTTCTCTGTTTCAAAGAAAGGCGTATTGGCAGTACTGAATGGAAAAGGAAAATCCCAGGAAGGTTAATTCCAACTGGTCAGAAACAGCAAAATCCTCGAGTTCCCACAAGTCAAACACCACAGGTCATTCGAAAGTTCAAGGAGAGTGTCTAGTGTGAAAATCTAGCAAAACAAAGAGGGATCGCACATATTGTAGGAACTTCACAGGGTACTGTAAATAAAATAATAAAGATTTGCAATTGGAAAAGCGTCATGTTAATAAGCTGTTGCCACGACATGTTGCAGAAAGTAAGAGGAACTGTCAGAGGCTCTGAGGGTTACCTCGCAGCAGAACGATCAAGGTACATTGTCACTTTGGAAGAAGCCTATGTCTACCTCAGTGATTGCAAACAAAAAACAGTGTGATTTTTCTACTGTCCACGTGGAGAGAAGTCTTATCAAAAATGGTCCAAAGAATGTAAGTTTTCAAAAGAATTTATGGCGATTACTCGTACAACAGCAAGCTCACAATCAGAAGAGTGGACAGGAAGGCTGAGGTTAACTCCCTTTACTCTCAGTAGCATGTTCTTAGTCCAATTTTCCACTGGGAAATACCCACATTGTATGGAGAGGACAAAAGCAAAGTTTGGCTGCATCAAGACATAAATCAACTCGATCGTTCAATTTATTTTGGATTTGGAAGATGAAACTGGAATTTATTCCCTTTCATGATATCCCTGTCAAGTCACCAGATGCATCCCTGATGGATTTCTGTGGATTATTGAATGGACCCTTTGCTTGACGCTTCCCAACAATCATTGAAGGTCTCTGGAAAGCCTGCAAACAGAAATGATTTGATATCAGCCTTGCCTTTCAGCCGTCCATTTTACAGTGGAAGATACAGTGCAGAGCAATAATCCACAACCAGAGTCACCAAGTAGAACACGATTGTTGGTGGAGAAAGAGGTTTTCTTCATAAACTTTCTCCTCAAATCGTTATCATAGATCGTAATCAACCTTCTATAAAAATCCATTTGAAATGATATACACTGAAGAGCAATTGAATTAGACAGCTGATGTTATGCAAAAGTGGCACTGTGGTTGGCCCTGCAACGGAAACTGAATGACATAAGCAGTGATCCAACAGTCTAAGGAGTGATGCGACAGGCATAACTAACAGTTGGACGCAGTATGGGTGAGACGAAAGATCTTAGTGCACTTGTCGGAGCCTGGCGAATGGGTCACTCCATCTCGGAAATCGTGCAGGCACCGTGATTTTCATGAGCCACGGTATCATAGGTGTACTGTGAGTACGTCGATGCCGGTAAAACCATCCCTGCAAGGGCCAACTGCCGTGGACAACAACTGATAGACCGACCACAGTGCAACAGATCACTCAGCAATTTAACACTGGTGCACAGAAATGTATAAGCAGCCACACAATCCAGAATCTTCTCCTCACTATGAGGTACAGAAACCATCGTCCCATGCAAGTACCTCTGCTGACCGCACATCACAGGGTGCAACAAGTAGCATGGGCACGGTAACATTGCCACTGAACCCCAGACTTGTGGAAAAAGGTTACCTGGACTGATGAGTCGAGAATCATGTTGGTACTTGCCAATGGCAGGGTGCGAATATGATGCAAACCACATAAAACGATGGACCTTTATTGCCATTAGGGTACTGTTTGCGTGGACCAAAATGAGACTCCTCATACATGTGACATCGTCCCTTACAAGTGAACGTTACTGGGATATCGTTGACGAATGATGGTTCTATACAATTCACTTGCTTCTCAGTGTAAAGTTTTAATAATTTGTGAGTTTAATTTCAAAAATTGATATTAAATGATAGAAGAGAGAATTAATTATACTTTTGGCATTAATGAAATAAATGTGAACCTGAATGCAGACACTGCCATGTTTATCTACTAAAATTTATGAGAACCTTTTTGAAGAATTACATGAAGATGAAAATAAGTAATATTGTACTTTTGATTCAGTGATATGTTTATAATAATGGATAGGACAAATATTTGTAAATGTCAAATATTTCAGTTTCTGGATCTTTCACATCATAAATTAAGTTTAAAAGACTAACACAATTACTACATATAAGCTAATAAAAAATTTAAATCCAAGAAAGGTTTCTTAAATGGCAATAACTAGGTAAAAGAAACTTGGACATTGCAGTATACTAATGGCAAATGGAAAATGAATACCTAGAAGGGATGATGCCACATAACTGAGATTTTAAGTTCTGTGAATGAAACAACACTATAATCACAAATACAATCTGTATATAACTTCGTTTATTGAAGATACAGGGTGTCAATTTCTTTACATCCAAACATTGCTAAACCCCCCACCCCCCCACCCCATTCTTAATACAAGCCTGAACTCTGGCATGCATTTGATCATACAAATGACGAATATTTTTTTGTGATGATGTCTATATCATTATGCACAAGATGCACTTGACCCCAAAAAGTTGATGTTTATTGGCACTCTTTTTCCATGTGGACATGAGGATCTGTTTCATCATTATTTTTTATTGGCAGAAACGTACATCTATGCCAATAAATGTTAACTTTTTGTGATTAAGTGGCTCTCCTGGCTCGTGTTTCTTCACATAGTTATTCATCACAATCCCAGAAGTTTATTATTATTATTATTATTATTATTATTATTATTATTATTATTATTATTATTATTACAGGTACTTTTTTATTTGAAATTATCTCAAAAATTTATAAGTTTTAATATTTTTTTTTTTTAATTTTAGGTTTACCAATACTTTAAAGGTGACGAACTGTGATATTTGTGAAAAACAAATGATCATTGGTTATCGATGCAAAGAATGCAAGTAAGGTTTCCATTAGATAAATGTACCATATATATATACTTGTGTATAAGTCGATCCTGATTATTGACCCCTAAAAGTGCATGACTTGAGCATAAGTCAAAGCAAAAAACTTACTTTTGCTGTGCTGTATGGTGTACAGATTAATGAATTTCATGCACATATGTGGGGGTTTACAGTATGTACGTAGTAACATTAACGGTAGTAACATTAACAGTCATCACTGACCAATCAGTGCAATGTGCATTTGGCTTAAGAGCTTTGTAATATTGTACTGTTTACATGGTGACTCATGATAACGTATCTGGTTGTTATACCAAAAATTTAGCAGAAATTTAGAAAAAAAAATATTAACAAAAGTCCCTATTGTCATTTGTATTGAAAAATAAAGTTATTAAATTTTGAACAAAGACAAGAATGAAATCTTATTTCACGTCTCACCTTCATTGTTATGAATTTACTTAACATGATGCCTGTATTGTTCAATTATCAGTACACGACTAAACTGAGGCAAGACAGGAGAATTTGATAACTTAGTAAATGAAACATGATCGCAGTAACTTTTTTTTACACGGAAGGTCATCACCATCTTTTTTTTTCTTGGAATTGACTTACGCATTAGGTTTTGACAAATGAAAAGTGAGGAAAAAGATGTGAAATAATGCATTTATTAATGTAGTGTATATTGTATATACCCTCTACAATGTTACAATGTTCTGTAAGATTTTCATAATACACTTATTTTTTTTGAACTTTTATTTTGATGCTAAATTTTCCTCAAAAGTATCAGCAGCCATACCAACAACAAGGCCCTACAGGGTTAATCCACACAACACCATAACTGTGATGTTGATTAACCCTACAGCCTTTTAAAGACTTCTTGTTATGCTGCAAAGAGTGGATAAATTTATCTTGTCGGGAATGAGCATGAAATTTATTTATGCAGTAAAAGGGTTAATAAATGAATTCTAAAAGTAATAATAAATTACGGTTTTTTTTTTGCAAACTCCTCTTACAAGAGCACTTATAAAAAGCTTTCACCAACTCTGACTCGTACATAAGCCGAATGTGATTTTTAGGGGTCCTTTTCGGAAAAAAAATATCTCTGCTTATACACAAGTATCTATGGTATTCTGCATTATTAATATTATTATTTAATTAGCTTTACTCTGTACCATAACTTTACTTAAGAATGTTATAGATAAAAAGATTAATTTGGCATTTCTCATACTGCTCGGGCACTATATACTGAACGTGAATGAAGAAAATTGGATTTCCTTTTCCCAAATGAATATTCATTTTCATACACTGATAAGGAACCATCCAAACCTGTATCTTTAGTTTCATACCATATTGAAATATTTTAATCACCTGAATAAACCATTGATGCTTGCAAAATAAGAAATCACACTATTTTGTTTCTTTCAAAATGAACTGTAAAACTCTGAGTGTACACAGCCATACAAAGACCCTATTGTTATGCCATTGTGCACATTATTACACCTGTTGGCTCTTGATGAAACTTTTTTCCTCAACCACTCAACAATACCGACAAATCCAGTTCACATGAAAGCAATGGAGCTACTTTCTACAAAGAAACAGCAGATGAACCCATACTTTCTGTCTTCTATATGGGTTCTGAGGGCAAGGTTGTCGAAGTGATGTGTTGCATTGGGTATGTATCGTGGTGCTCTATAATTTTAAATAAAAAAATATTCATGGATGCTTACCTCATGTTATAAATTATTTCAAGACTAATAGTTTTACAACAAAATTAAGATGTTGTGCTTAATAATACTGCTATAACTGCAATTCTTTGGCGATCACCATTAACGATTTTGGGGGGGGCCCCCCCTTACCACGATAGTTTTCTTACATTTCACTTACTACTTTGAATGAAGTGCTACCACCTTTGCTTCCAAGGTATGCTTACATGTAAACAGAGAGTTCTGTGTATAGGTTCAGATGGTTCCCTTATGAGTGACTACTTTTATTAGAGACACCATATTAATAACAAGTTGGTCACCTTTAGCTCTGATCAGTCGTAATCATGGGACTTCCATGTACATAATATATATTCCATATATAATTTTTTTTTTTTTTTTTGATTTGTGCTTTTGAGAATGTCTATTTGGCTTCCTTACCGTTTGGAAAGAAGTAAAGATGAGATTTTTAAAAAGACGTTTGAATATTTGTTCCGCATGCTTCCTGTGTTTTTTTTCAATAGCGTTACCGTGACAATTATGTTGCAAGAAATGTTTATAGTATGCATTATTTGCAGTTTGTTCGTTGGGTACTTTGTGAGTGCGGATTACACCATCACAACCATCACAATCGTATTCAACAGCTGAAAAGCGTTCACCTACAGATAGATCCCGTTATAAGCGATACATATGTTCCGGGAAATTGCCGTGTATACCGAATTCGCGTAAAACTGGTTCCATTTAACATGTGCTGAATAGAGTTTGGTTCTCATAAGCATTAATTATTTTCCTGATATAACGTAAATAATAGCGTTATAGAAGTATAGGATTAGTAATACAACAGTTTTCTATTTTTTAGTCTTAAAATAGCACCTTATTTTATTTTATAAAACTCAAGATACACTAAAATACTCAAAATACATGTACACGCACAACAAAAAGAAGTGTCCACAATCTAAACTTTATATTGCTTTGGGTTCATCTGTACCAGAAGATTCTGATGCTGTTTCCAACAGTCTCCTTCCTGTAATATTGCTGGTGGAATCCTGAACAGAGTTTGGAAGAGGAGCTCTGACTGGATGTTAAAGGATCGTTCGAACTGGCAGGATGTTTCGTTAAAAATTGCTTGATGGTCGGCTGTAACGTTTTCTTCATCTTCATCGAGGACCTCCAACTCAGTTTCTATCGAGTAGGATTTTCAGGCCCGCTTTCTTCCTTCAGTAATAATATTTTCTTTACGTTTTGGCGGCACTTTAAGTCCTACAACAATAAATCTTTTCGCAAACAGATTAGAAAATCAGCTGATCTTGTCCAAACTGATGTATAGCAACCTTATCATACATAGATAGCCTGTAATGTGCTAAATGTGCACAAACACAGGGATAGGAACAAAACAAAACTCAAAGACGAATTCAACTCCTAACAAAAATAGAAGAGCTTTCGCATGTTGGCGATCGATGGTGCTACCAAATGAAACCCACGTATATCCGAAATCGCGGATAACGAAATCGTGTGTAACGGGACCTACCTGTACTTCCTTACCATATGTATGATAACACATCAGCTCCACAGGCCTCTACAAGTCTCAAGTAGCATTCCTTTGCAGTATGGTCCCATGCAGTCTCAATTTAAACATTCAAATTGGGAAAACTGAACAGAATGTGTAACATTAGTGTGCACACTCAACATATGAAATCCAATGAAATGAAATCCACACTACATTGTGGGAGGGGGAAGGTCACTACACTCTCCATATTCCAGCCATTCCTTGCACAGAGAGATATCGAATTAGCAAGAGTGCCAGATTACTGAGAGTACTTAAAATTTACATTTACATGCATTAAATTTAAAGACATGATAGATAAGTAGTCTACTACAATCATTGTTTATAGCATATATCAAAATCACAAGCAATGTAAGTTGGATTTTACAGTAGTCATAATGAAACTTGTAATATTGTATACTATAAAGCACAGTTTTCTACTACTTTTTCTCATTATGCAGCATGCCTGGAGTTTTTTGTTGTCGTAATGAAGACCCTTGTTGACAACACGCCTTGTCACACAATCACTTTACAAGCATTATGCTAGTATTGCAAGTGCCTGGTTCTTGCAGTATGCACTGCAAAAAGATACCTGTAGCTTCAGCACCAGCACTATGAGAGACTTTCATGGTTTCTGCTTCTGTGATGTCCTCATCCTTGCCACTTTATCTCTTTCCTACACACTTTTGATTATTTCTTCATCTGTTAAAGCCTAGTGGGCTTCCAGTTTTCCTCATTTAGCCATCTGGTAACATTTTCATCAATTTCTTCTCTTCCTGGAAGCTTGTGGAACTTGTCAACATACACAGTGTCTGGAATTCCGAACTCAACTGGATTTTCATGATCATATGATACTGATTCAACCTCAATCGATGGCCACAGTGTTTTCCAGCAAATCTTTATGGTAGTGCTCTCCACTTTATCCCATTCTTCTGCGTTTGGAAAGCAACATCATGCGTGTTGATTGCTTTCCACGCCTTCAGCATAGCCTCGACAGAATTGTTTTCACACTCTTTCAAGAGGGAGGTAAGAAGCATATGGTGCTTGATTGATTCCAGAATACCCTAATCCATAGGTTGAATCAAGGATGTCACATTCAGTGGAAGAAACACAAATCCTACTTATACGAGGGCAGTCCAGAAAGTAGCGCCCGTTTAGTCATACAGAGGGCGTTACTGTTTCAATTAAAAGCAAA
Source organism: Rhysida immarginata (assembly GCA_023313115.1). NCBI lineage: Eukaryota > Metazoa > Arthropoda > Chilopoda > Scolopendromorpha > Scolopendridae > Rhysida > Rhysida immarginata. The sequence continues at coordinate 307,160 of JAHWFO010094270.1, forward strand.
CTGGCGCAGGTGTCTACAGTAACATCTTAGCTTTGCTGAAAACCTGGAAAACCATAGCTCGAGTTTATCCGGTGTGTGGTTTGAGTTTTGTGGGCTTCACAGTTTTCATCACCAAGAACGTTAAAATGGCAAATAAAATAGAAAATCCCGCCAACTTCGAAGTGCGATCCATTATCTGTTATCCCTTCCAACTGGATCCACCAACCCTTCCAACTCAGACTTCGCACCGAATGAACTCGAGCTATGGTTTTCGGCAAAGCTAAGATGTTACTGTAGACACCTGCGCCCCTTTGCTTATAATTGGATCAGGAATGCAATCGGTATGACTAAACGGGTACTACTTTCTGGACTGCCCTCGTATGTCACCTGAGTTTCAAAGATAGGCCGGAGGGATGACTAGGAGCATTATTAATTATGAGGATGGCTTTCAATAGAAGTTTCTTTCTCTTCAGGTCTTTACTTGCAGGTGGTTCAAATGTATCATGGAACCATCGAGAGAAACTTTCTGTGTCCCTCCATGCTTTCTTTTGATTGTGTACTTTACTGGAAGTGTACATGTCTCACTGTTTTGAAAACATCATGGTTGCTTGGCTTTTTCAATCACCATGAAAGGCAGTTTATGACACCCATTCACATTACAATAAGCCAGTATTTTAATGTGTTGTTTTTGTTGTGTATACCCCATACTAACTCCCTAAAAGTTTGTACAATGAATTTTGAATCACCCTGTATATGAAAAGCAGATTGCGCATTTACTAAAATTTGCCAATTGTTGAGAGTAACAATGGTTCTGCTATTCTTCACTGTTAAAGTTGTGCAAGGAAGCGAGAGGACATGTTTTAAGTAGGTTTATGAGCTTCCTTTTCGTTTCGCTGGCCAGGTGGCCAACAGGGCTAGGGTGTAGGCTTTCTAGTTCTTGAGTCTGCCTGGTCGTGGGTTCGAATCTCGCCATGGGCATGGATGTTTGTGTTTGTCCCGGGCTGCTTACAGATATAACTTTTGTAAAAGGTGCAAAATGACCTTAGTAGTTGACGCCAAAAATTCTAACCAACCAACCAACCAATCTTTTCGTTTCTGGCAGCAAGGGTTTTTGAAGGAAGGATTTCGTAAAAGAGACCACTCTTATCGGCATTGGCAGCAAGAGTTAAATTTTCATCCACTAAGATTTTCTTGAACTTTTCTTTAACATCAGCATCTTTCATGTCTCTGAATGACTTTCTCCAGTAATTGCCAGCTGCTACACACCATGTCTTTTTTTTCCCGAATTGACAGCCAACCCTTGCTTCTGCAAAGAGTTCAGTACGGCTAAGTTCCTTGTGAAATGCTACTGCTTTTCCTTTTAATATCGGACCACTGATAGAAGTCCTTTAGTGCATTGCTGTATCAAGTTGATCATTCTCACTCTTTTGCATAACCCTTCATTTACCGCATTCACTGTCCATTGGCTCGAAGTTCATTTTTTTTAATGTCATCAACAGTCGCACATCCAACGTTGTATTCAGAAGCAAACAGCTTTCTGAGAAGAGCCTTGCTTTAACTTATCCAAAATCTACAAATTTCTGTGCTAGATCTAGCATCATGTGCTTTGTTTTTTGAAGCCATAACTGAAACCAAGCTGTAGTTGTTGATCTAAAATAACCTGAGCTTTTAATGGACCTATTCAGCGCTTTGGGTAGACGAGGCCAGATCACTGAGGGCTGGGCTAGCGAGAATGTAGCATATGATCTTGCTGGTGCCACTATAGTTAGAATCACACCTGGGAATGGGTTGGTGTCTCTAATAAAGTGATCTTTTATAATAAGAATCTATAAAGTTAAAAAAATATAAACATTTTTCACTGATTTTTAACTTGCTGTGTTGTTTGCCTTTAGTAAAGATTTGCCTGATACCCTCACACATAGTTTCTATCATTCATTTACTGTTATCTCAACATTGTAAAAATGTGAGAATGCTAAAACTGCTAATTATCAGCATAAATTACAGCTGATTTTTCATTTTCTTTTATAGGTTCGTTTGTCATAGGGATTGTGCTATAAAAGCACCTCCCTTATGTGGACTGCCCAATGAATACTTAGATCTCTATGGGAAGACCCTGATGAATGTTGGTATGAATTATTTGTAATTTACTATTGTTAGAGACAGGACCATAGTTACTATTATGATTATTGATGTTAATGTCCGATCTGTGTTTTATACAATTAATATAAAATTCTACATATATGGTTACAAATGTTTTTAATTTTCATGTTTACTTGGTTTTACATATTTAACTCGCAAGCAATATTTTTTTGGTGTAAAATATGATGTGATGGAAAAATTAAAATTCAAAATTCTCTATAACTGTTGATGATTATGTAGTGTACATTTTATTGAGAATCATGAAATTTATAAGTTTTGAGAATGTTTCTAGGTATAGAAAAAAGAGAGTGCAGTAAGAGATAAAATGACCGATAAAAGTGCTGATACTCACCAACCAGAAAAAGGGAAAGAGATGATACACCACTTGTCCACGATAGTTTTTTTTTTATTCTTCCATGAATGCAAACGTCAACTGCTAAACAGTTATCATTCAGCATCTTAGAGAATTTACAAGCTTTAATATTTCATCAGGAGGCAAAATGCTAGTTGTGATTGGCTGTACAAAAAAAAAAAAAAGAATAAAACATTAAAAAGGAAGTTGAGTGACCAATCTGAATTTTGCATTGGCAGAGTAGTTCAAGTTAGGCTCTGTGACTAGACTTCAGTAAATTGGTGGAAAAGGCTGATTTTTTTCAGGTCGATAATTCTTGATGTATGCAAAGTGGTATTTGGCTCTTGTTATTACTCATCTCCAGCTCTCTAATATTTTTTTAAATGACATGAGAGATACAGTTAATTCATAAATAGCTGATCTGTTTTCCAATGGAATTTTATCCCTCAAGTTGCCCAGTAGTTTCTTGATGGTATGCTGACTTCTATGTTAATGGTAAGGCCAAAGTTCTCACAGGTCATTTCGAAAGCTCTCGTCGTAGATGTATGCTTTTTTCTTTTGGGGGCACTCTATACACTGAAGTGCCAAAAGTCATGAAAGTGATACCTATTCAATATCGTGTAGGACCTCCTATTGCCCGGCAAAGTGTAGCAACTCAATATGGCATGGACTCTACAAGTCGGCAGAAGTTCTCTGAAGAGAGTACTTGATAGCCACTCAAACTGCCTGAGTGCTGCAGGTGCAAGCTCTTGTGCACAAATGGATCGTTTGATAATACAGTGGTATCTTGCTTAATGACAATAATCCATTTTAGTGACAAATAAGAAAAAAGACTCTTTAACCACAATAGAAATAATGGAAAAATACAACCTGTATGAGCATTTCAAAAGCAATGCTGTCATCATTCGGCAGGAAAACAGGACACAAAAGCAAAGTGTACTACTAAAGCTTTCCACAAAATATTTATTAAGCCTGGATACGTATTTCGGACGCTACACATCCATTTTTCAACAAGACTAAATGTTACAGTGTGCCTTAGGGCTATTTACCGGGTATTTCAAAAATAACCGATGTTTCAAAATTAACCGGTATATTTGAAAAATCAATAAAAACTAAACTGGCAGCGATAGAAATACACACTTTGTAATTTCGAAAGTTTGTCTGCCTGAAAATTTACTGTTGTCCTAAGCATATTGCAACACACGGTGTATTTCTATCGCTGCCAGTTTAGTTTTTATTGATTTTTCAGATTTACCGGTTATTTTTGAAACACCCGGTATATATAACACGGACCAGCCAGGTTCCCTTTACAAGTGGATACCAAAATTAAAAAGAGCCAATCAGGTAACAGCCACAATAAAGTATACTACAAATTCCGTAGACAAAAAAGATTAGATGATCTGGTGCGAGAGGTCAAAAGCAACCCTAAGTGAAGAAGATAAGTGAAAGAACAAGTAGCCAATAACAGAGAAGGTATACACTACAGGATCAAAGGAGTTGGGACACCTGTTGCTCTACCATAAAGCTGCAAAAAGCTTCACTCAGTTGTGTGTAGGACCACCCCGAGCTGCTATCACTGCCTCCACCCTACATGGCATACTGTCCACAAGTTTACGGTATGTGTCCACAGGTCTTGACCTCCATTCCTCGAGGAGTGTCGTGATCAGTTCCTGGACAGATGTAGGGCGAACCATCCTGGATCTCACACGTCGTCCCAATTCGTCCCAAAGATGTTCGATGGGATGGATTTTTTAATCAGGACTCTGGGCAGGCCAATCCATTTCTTCAACCCGCATCTCGTCAAACCAGTCAGATATGGATCTTGCTTTGTGGCAAGGCGCATTGTCGTGCTGGAAGACTAACGGCCCGTCACCGAAATGTTCCCACAGCGCTGGAAGTGCCCCATTATCCAGAATGGTCCTGTAGCCATCAGCGTTGAGGTTTCCGTCCACCTTGATGAGTGGGCCCAGTCCAGTCCCACAATTATAGTAGGTGTTCACAGGGGTGTCCCAAGTCCTTTGATCATGTAGTGTATATCAGAGGGAAGATCCAATCAGGTAAAGACATAAGACTCTTGTCCACTCAGGAAGTAACAAGCCAGGGGTTCAATCCGAGAAAAAATTTAGCGCACATATCTAAGCAAGTTGTCCCAGTCATTAAGGTCCATAGGATCCTTGTCTCCATTTAGATCTTTGTCTCCCTGCTTCTTGTATATTTCCAAGGTTTCAAGGAAATTTAGCTTCTTCCAGTCACAGGTACAGTGGAGAATTTTAAAGCCATCAGGTCTGGTGCCATGGCCAATTTGTATAACATGAGGATTGTAATTGTAGATGTGCCTAAAATGCTCATTGATCCTGGCAGACACCTTCCTCCTGGACTGTAAAAGGAGTCACACACTCCACAATTCAATTTGTACACGCCTGAGCTCTGGTCAGGTGGTATTGAATCTTTGCTTGACCGCAGGAGTCTCTTTAGAGTATGCGAGTTTCTATACGAGATCCTATGTCCAAACCTTCTAGTGATTTGTTAAGTCCTCTAATGAGTCTTGTGTTATATGGAATGGCCCATATTTAGCTCCGTCACTCACTGGTTCCTGGGTGGTTGCTTGCACTATTGCCTGTGTTTCTTGTATGTTTTCTGATGAGGCTTCCAATCATGTCCTCACTATATCCGTTGCTGGCAACATAACTTCTAATTCTGGATAACCCCTCCTCTCTCTGTTGTATGGTGAGTCTTGATGATCATCTGTTGAAAGGTTGATACCTTGTGGGCAAAGCAGTGATTTTTGATTATCTGTTGAAGTATTCTGGTAAAATTGATTTTGGTATCCACTTGTAAAGGGAACCTGATTAGTCCCTATTATATATAATTTCATCCCCCAGAAATGGAGGTTGTGCGTAGGGCCGACCCCCCTGCCACATAAAAATAAACAAGGTCTGGAAACAAGCAGTCACCTGATGGTGGTGCTTGGGGCTAAAGGCCGTAAGGCTTATAAAGGCCAGGAATGATGATATATAATTAGCCCTAAGGCACACTGTAACATTTAGTCTTGTTGAAAAATGGACGTGTAGCATCCGAAATACGTATTCAGGCTTAATAAATATTGTGTTGTGGAAAGCGGTTCTCCTCATTTGTGTTTCCATTAATGTTACATATATCCACAGTTAAGGTAACTAGTTTTTTTATTTTAAATCCATTTCAAGATTGTCGTTGTTAATCAAAAATGTCATTATCCAAGATGTGATTTCCCTTAAGATATATACCATATTTACTTTACTCGACTATAAGATGAGTTGTTTTTTGTTTTTGTTTTTTTTTTATATATATATAAATGAAAGGGGGTTGTCTTTAAATCGCAAATTGCACAAGCATGCTGGCTTTTGCAAGTTAATGCTAAAATGCTCCACCCCAGCAAAGTGAATAGGCATAATCTGAATTTTTTAGTCACAGAAAGCCTGCATGCCACACTGGTACATGAACGTGATTGTCCGAAGATAAATGTATCCTATGTCAAGACCAAATGCAGTGTTCTTGGGCATTTATTATTTGCAGAGTCCGCTGTTACAGGGTTCATCTCTCTCGGCATGCTGTCTGAATAGTTGTTGCTGCATTTGGAAGAACAGTATATTACTTTATTTTGTAGCAAGATTGTGCCCCACTATATTGGCATAAACACGTATGTAATTACCTCAACCAGCATCTTCCAAAATGTTATGGCCCCCGAGGTCTTCTTGCCTAACTCCTTACAATTTTTTCCATTGAGAGTATGTGAAGGACAAGGTGTTTGTTTCCCCACTCCCACAGGATGTGCAGCATTGAACACCGAATAGGCAACTTGGTCAACTCAATTGATCAGGCTAAGCTGGCAAAGGTGTGGCAAGAACTGGGTTTTTGTCTACACATCTGCTGAATGGCAAAGGATGCCCACATTGAATGTCCATAGAAACTCGGAGAGTTACCTTTCATGTCATTTTGTTTTTATAAAATAAATTCATTATATCAGTTGTTAGTATATTTTGTTTTTATAAACATTTATTTTGAATTACCCTGTACATTGATTTTTTCTGAGTTCCTGTAACCTTTATCATTATTCAAAGTTAATGTAAATAATTTTAATTCCTGTAGGCAACCATTCTCCACAACCAGTTCATCAGCCTGTACCATCACCAATCAATACAAAAGAGAGTAAACCACCAAAACCCCGAAAGCGGCAGCAGCAAAATATTAGCATTCAACCATTTCTTGGACAAGATTCAAGTTCAAACACTTCATCATGTAATTCATCTACGCCATCATCGCCTGCAGTTGCTACCATTACCCACACCCCTCCGCTTACAAATCTTCAACATCAGTTCCAGTTTCCTGGTAATTAATTAATTAAGCAAATACTATGGAATGGAACCAACAATAAAGTGAAACCAGAAGGAGGAAAGAAAGGAAATACCAAATACATATTAGATTAGATGTTGTCACTTTATAATTAGTTCCATGTCTTTTGTCTTTGGCCACTTGAGGATGGGGACCTTGTCCCTAAAATACATATCCAATGTTTCCTTTCTTCCTTTTCGTGGATCAGAAGTTTTTACTTTATAGCTGGTAATTAATCGTTATTGATAATTAGGGTTTGGATTTATAAGTATTAAAAAGTGCTAAAATATGCGGATATATATGCCTTAAAAAAAGACAAAATATCTCTCTGTGATGCTGGCTTAAAATGTTATTTACAGTGTCAAAGATAGGATTCTTCTCGAAGTTGGTTTGGCCATTCAAGATCATGTTCGGGAAGTCTTTTGTAAATCTTCTAATCATCAGGGCTTCATGGGTCAGTTTTTTCCTGTGGTTAGACTCCACCTTGAGTATTGACATCACATCGTCAATGGTTCCGAATTGGTGTTGTTTACCATCACCGTTCAGCCAAGATCTTTTATGATCACTGAATCTCTCCTGAAAGACCTCGTCATACAGCCAATGTAGAAGCACTCACAAATAGGGCAGTTGAGCTTATATACACCGCTTTTGGAAAAATCATGATCATCTGTAGGAGTCTCTCTGGGATTTAAGGCGCACTTGTAGCTTTTGTTAGCTGTCTTGAAGGCCACATTGAGGCCTCGCTCCCAGAAAATGTTCATTACCCTGGTGACTTCAGGCCGATGTAGGTAAAGGCAACGTAATTCTTCTGGCTAGTCTCAGTAGCTTCAGAATGGAGTCTGTTTCTAAAGTTGTGTTTAGTCCTATTGAAGATTGCGTGCGTCACCAGGTCAGGGAAGGAGCTCTATCTGGCAACATCGAAAGTATATCTTATTTCTTCCATTCAGTCTCTTCTGGTGATTGGGTAGGTTAGAGCCTGGCAAAAGTAATATCCCAAAGCTGAATTTTTTTGCTGGGGGGAGGGGAGTTGGAAGAAAAGCCAATAATGTTGCTGGTGGTGGTGGGTTTATCATTATTGGATTCTCCTCCAACCATCCCCCCCCCCTCTCACCCCAGCACAAAACCGCAGCTTTGGGATATTACTTCCGCCGATCTCTAAACAATAATATAAGTCAACATCACAGAAGAGACGTCAATGGGCCCAATCAAGAGGGGGAGGGAGCTAAATAGCATTTTATTTTCACTTATTTAGTTTATTTACTGTGAACATAACAGGTTTCTCCAATTACTACCGTCGGTGTATTCATTAAAATTTACAATTTCACAAGTTAAAAATGTTTTCAAAATTTCATACTTTTCAGTTTACACCTTATGAAGTATAGTGTGAAAAACAAAAACGAGAATAAACTTTTTATTAAGATTTAAAATAAAACAAACTTTTGGGAATTTACTTTACACAAAATATATTTCAGCATCCGCTTTAAATTAAATCTTAGTAAAAATAGTAGATAAACTTCATCGGTTTAAATTGATCTTTCTTTCTTATTGATTTATTTAAATATATCTAAAAAAATTATTTGCAATATACTTTTATATGTTATGCTTACAATAGTTGTGTGGCAAGTTACTCTATTTCAAGTGTAAGGTTTTTTTCATTTGATTCAATGGAGCTGTAATAATGCATTAAATACAAAACAACATGATCAATTGCATGCCCACTAAATAACAAAATTATAAATTTTTCCTTAAAAATAAAAACATTTTCTTCTTGTAGTTTTAAATTTACAGACTTATTAAAGTTATTTTTGTTAGCTGCTATTAAATAATGCAAATGTAAATCAAGGAAATGGGTTTAGTCCCTCGAACTTTGGCCAAAACAGAAGTCCTAATTTAGTCACTTTTAAAAAAAAAGTCCACAACTGTTAATACATTGATCTTGTATTAACAGATTGCCCCTTTTGATATCTTGGCTCGGTCATGGTAACTTTTCTGTTAAGTAAAAAAAAAAAAAAAAAAAAAAAAAAACTTCGACAAAAGTAAAGTGAAGATATGAAATGTGAATCTGATTCAGTCTGATTCTCAAATTGAGGAAAACCAATCAGAAACGGTTTTCAAATGAGGCCTGGATTTCGCGTTTTTAAAATCAACTTTAATAAATAATTAGAAGTATTAGCTTGTCCAAATCTATAAAAACAATTGCTACTTTAAAAAAAAAAAATTTTAAATGCATGCATAATCCTTATTGCCGGGGCCGCGCCCCGGTTGCCCTAGAACCCAGCTAGGCTGTTCAAATCATTTGGGGTATGATAGTGGTTGCCTGATGAATGTGACAATACCATTCTCAAAGCTCTGAGGACATTCGGTATTTCTCTGAGTACCTCGTGAAAAGCATTGCCATCCACTGAAACAGTACTGGCTGGCCACAAGTGTGTACAGCAGTGAGATCTGGCTAGAATGATCCAGGGTGACAGACAAATAACACTGATTCCAAACACATGCATATTCAATGCAGGATGTAGCAGATGATTAAAAAAAAATTGCTTATTAAATATTACAGACCCTGTTATAAGGTATTTTATATTATGGGATTTGCCATTTCATTATTTTGGGTTATCTACAGGCTCTTACCAAAAAAATGTATAGCCTATGCACTACAACAAGAGAAAACCTGTATAAGGTTTGTAATACTAAATTCATACTGGTATCAGTGATAAGTATGTGTAAGTCACCTTTGACTTCTGCAATTACTATATCTCCTCAAAGTGTACTGTAAGCTTAGGGTCCCACTTGCATACAGTGGAATGAAGAATGCATAAAAAAATTATTGTTTTTACTTCTTAAATTCCACAGAAAAAGGGGCTCAGCTTGGTTTAACTTTTCCATGTAAACTTTATGCGTACATTTTCTTTCAGCCAATAGATCATAATTCGGTGACGTCATTAAAGATACTTTTCGCCTTTAGGCTAATTTAAATGGACGTCGGCCATGAGCCTTGCATATTGAAGAGCTCAATAAATACCCCCAAATATTTGATAAAAAGTATCCTCAATTTAAGGATGCCACCTTGGAAAAAAGATATGGATGAAGTGCGAGTAAAATCATCCATGTTGACCACACAAGAAACGGGAGAAGTAAGCATGAACAAGAGCAAGTGAAGGAGGCATGGATTGCCAATGTGAAGTAACTGTGACGTCACTGATTTGACCCAACGAGCAAATAATGCAGGAGAAATGCTTGGCATACGCAATTCTAATGGCGCATATAACATAGTTTAATAAATACTAAGTAAAACCCAAGCATGTAACGCATAAAATATTTCACCTTTCCAAGAAATAAACTTACAAGGGGATCCCTCGAACATGTATGTCACAGATTTCCACCAGATTGAAATATGTTACTCATCTGAAGCTACTATAGATGCTTGCAAAACAAGAGAGTGCGAAATTGTATTTCTTTCAAAATAAACCGTGAAAATGAAAGAATTTCAGCATATGTAGCCATACAAAGACTCCATTGTTAAAGCGGTTAGGCTATGTGGGGTTCCCTTGTTAGTCAACTTTGGGTGACCAAGTGTAAATGCAACAAAAAGTTCAATCCGAAATCATGCCAAGTTTTGCACTGAATACTTTTGGGCAGATGATTATGAGCAAGATCTTCTGTTGTTTGGTCTACCACCTCGAAATTTGAAAGAAGACTGCTATGTCTTCACAGAATTTAAATATCAAATTACTTAAATTTTTACTATCAAACACTAGCATGGATTATCCAAGCACCCAAAGTAAACTTATTAAGAACATTGATCCTCATTAAGTAATTGAATTGTATGCTTGAAAATGTCAGTATTGGGGGGAGGAAAAAAAAAGATACAGGAGCAGGCCCTACATAAATATGCTTAAAAAAAAGTTTTAAAAAAAAACTGACAAAATGACTCTCAATAAAGTGTGGATCCAAAAACACAAATTTGTGAAATGTCACATTTTGATGATAAATTTAAAAGCATCATTGGAGAAAATTAACACATTACTGGAAAATGAATTGCCAATCAATCAATCGAAAAATCAATTGAACCATAGATAAATAGTGGCAGGTTATTGTATTTTACTTATAATATAGTGCACAGATCTTTTAAAATGTTGTATTACAATAAAAGTGACTTTTCGAGTTCATGAATTAATCGCAAGGTTTTCAGTTGATGAAAATAATATAGAGAACATATTAATATATCAGATTAAAAATATACAGGGTGAATTTTAAGTACACTGACAAACTGCAGTGGGTGTACTTGCAATTTTTTACGCAAGTAGGGCCCTAGCCTAAGAGTTTCAGACATTTCAGAGTATACTACAGTCAATTCTCGTTAATACGAAATCGTGGGGACCAAGAAATTTTTTCGTATTATTCATATTTCGTATAAACCAACAATACTAAAAGTGTTATGAAATAAGCACGGAAATAGAATACTTTAAGTTAGAAATAATTTTTATTCCTCTCTCCTAAAAAAATCTGTAATAATAGTTTGTTTTCGTGCTAAAACGATTTTTTTTATTGTTGAAATAAATAACGGGCAAATTTTTTACGTTTTTAAAACAGCGTGGCCTGGCGAATTTGCCAATAACTATCGGCTTTTTCTTGTCAGTGCCATCCATATTTGTAAATAATAATACTGACAACCGTTCTTTGCTACTTTTCCCTATGAAAGATACCGTAAAAAAAACATTAGATACATGTACAAAATTATCGGTAAAAAATACAATAAAGTTTAAATGACGCATGCATACCTCCATGACACTTTTCACCTTTTAAATGATAAGATTTCTCGGGCAGAAGATTATAAAATAGGGCGGTTTCGTCAGCGTTGTAACTTCAGATCTAATGAAAGATCCTTTCATTTCCTTTTGCTTGAAGCTGACATTGAATAAAATTCCTGACTGTAGATAACTGTGTTGTAGCGATGAGAAAATTGATTTTGAAACAATACCGATATTGCACTTGTTTAAATAAAGATTTGAGCGCCATGTGACAAGATTTCAGATCTGAATAGCTGAACCAATCAGATTTCGCGAATCAGATTTCCCGTTAGCTTCAAAGCACGTGATTCAGATTTAGCGAATCAGATTTCCCGTTAGTTTGAAAGCACGTGATTCAGATTTCGCGAATCAGATTTCCCGTTAGTTTGAAAGCACGTGATTCGTTAGTTTGAAAAATTCGACTAAATAACCGATGTTTTTTTATCGAATAAAAATATCGACTGATTAAAAAAATCGAGTATTCATTTATTCGAATACTGTAATTCAGAAGCAATCACATATGAAATGACTTTGAAAATTATTTTTATTAAATTTACACTTCGAAATCTGAAATTTTATCATTAAAATTGTTCCTAAAAGGACTATTTTTCAATAAAATTATGAAATTTTCCTTCATATAAACCGTATTTTAATAAAAATATGTTCGTATAAAGCAGAGAATTTTACATAGTAATTGCTTTTTCGGGGACGGGCCACACAATGTTTTCTTATTAACCGGAATTTCGTATTACCCAGTTTCGTATTAACGAGAATTGACTGTACTCCTATCCACTGTCATAGTATACTACTCCTATCCACTACCACTCATTGAGATAATCTCTCATGTCTCAGTGGTAGCAAGGTTGTCTTTATTCAGTGAGATAATAATCTGGGGATACAAACTTTCCATTTTGCTATTTTGGAAAATCCTATCTATCTATGCCAAAGTATTTGTCACAAACAAAATTCATATATTTTTCCCCACCTATGCATTGGTATTGGTATATCCATGGCTTTACTATTGTTCTGTTACATGGCCAGACTTTGAAATCCCAGCGGGGACTTACACAAAACTATAATCTTTAATGATCATCTTTTTTATTTTATTTTATTTTATTTTAATTCAGAACTTTAAAAATATTAACTTTATTATTTAACATTGTTTTAACTGGCTTGTGAAAAACTATTTACATAAATATAGTTAGAAATTTTTTTTATTCCATTTTTTATAGATGTTGCAAACAGTGGCAAAGACATCACAATTGAAACAAGACCTCTCACTGAACAGAAGTATGTATTAACTGAGATATGTAACTTAACCATACAGCATACATGTACGGAGTGGCCCTAAGCCTACATACAAGATTAAACATCAATTTCTCAGCTAGTACTAACAAACATATATATCTTAGGTACACTTGGAAATGGACAAAATGCTGCCTGTACTGAAGTATTTTTCCATAGTTCCCCACAAGAACAGACACAACAATGTGTGTGGGCTCTTAGTTTTCAGAAATTTTACAAAACAAAATTGGAGGAAGCATATATGAGAAAGTAATATTTGCCACTCATATTTTAATGGTCTGAGTGGCACAGCAGGAAACACTGTGCATTTAAGCAGAAAGGTGGGTTCAAATCCCTGCAAAAGCATTTGAACCACATCCATAGTGCTTGGGATAATCCAGTGTCATGATATTCTGTCCAAAATATTCATGCAAGGGGGGGGGGGCCGGCATGTACCATCTTGTATAAACCATGATGTGTGAGGTTAGACTTGCAGAATTCTTGGATAACAGGAATGAACTAGTTCTCAAGTACCTTTTTATATCTCTGCAATTACACATTTCCCTTCAAGAACACAAATCCCAACCATTAAACAGAATACCTTGATGCCACAAATATATCGCACCATTTACAAACAATTATGCTCAGTAGTACTAACTGAGAAATTGACGTTTTGGGCCACCATGTAGGTATGTACAGGCCTTATGGCCAGTTCAGGACTCTCCAGCAGACAATAAATTAGACTGGCTGGATGTCAACCATATACAGGGTGAGGGTCAGACAATAAGTAAAAGTTAAGAACGTTATGATACCGCATATAAAAATTACTCTAATGTGCTGACTTCCTAGTACATTAACAGTTCTCCAATATGAAATACCATAAAATCAATTACTAACTCTATAAAATTTTGGGCTTACAAAAACTCTACAACCGTAAACATTGATCGGCCATAATATGCTTGTGCATACCTATATACTCACAGACCGATTTACTAGAAATCTCCATCTGATACAATGTTGCTTCCCTATGTGCCTGCATTTCTAGATTCTTCTGGGCATTGATTTCCAAGGTGCTTGAAATTTTCCACTGGTCTATGATGACCATATAACAGTCCAAAGTTGCACACTAGCGGATTGTGGCTTCATATGCCAGATCAATCTATCTCAAAAATGTTTCATAGGGTTGAGATTGTGTGACTATGCTGGCCAATCGATCACTGCAAAGTCTGTCATGTTTTCTTCAACCACTTGCCAAAAATTCAGGCCTTATGCCATGAAAAATTCCATTACCCTGTAGGAACATTGTGGCTATTTTAGAAATGTATTTGGTCAGCAATTTGAAATAAATGTGGAGTTAACTTTTGGTGAACTCTGATTAAGGAGCCCAGGCAATTCTGAGATTCCACAAACCACCACTTTGTCATAGCAGGCCATTCAGTGAAACATCAAGAAAGGTCCATACTGGTGACACCAAGTCCTAACATGTCCTTTCACTTGGACAAGTTGGAAATCGGACTGATTAAACCAAGCAAAATCCTTTTCCTGTCATCCAGAATCCAATCTTGATATGAAGTGAAGATGCACTATGATTACCAGATGACAAACTTTAAAAAAGAGGACACATAAGAATCGCATCATATTCGGACTCTGGAATGTTTATTAACATTGACATGTCACATAACCGTATACGATGGTAAAAGAGAACATTTCCTGCCCAGACGAATTTTAAGACACAAAAAAGATGATATCTGGTAGCTCTGTCTTTGATGTACATTTATTCTTTGTATGTTCCATTTGAGATCAACTGAACATGCAAATGAGAGCATGAGCCATTTGCATGTCAGCGATAGATGGAAGTTCCTAATAAATTGACTGGTAAGTATATACAAGGGGTGATCAAAAAATAATGTCTGGTATTTTTTTTCCTCAAAAATGACAGCAGATATGAGAAAATTGCGATATATAAAAGCTAGTTTGGTTCATTGTTAAATATTTTTATTAGTGTCGTGTGCATTTGCCAAGCACTAGCGATGTGGCAGTCCAAACAAGATGGCTGCTCTCATTTATCGTCCAGTGCTTTTGAGCCGTGGAGTGTTATGCGTTTTCTTTGTGCAAAAGGACTGAAACCAGTCGATATCCATAAGGAAATTGTACTGAGGTGATATCGTGCAGCTCCGAACAGTACAACGTTGGTGCAAAGCTGTTAAAGGAGGACGACAGGACTTGCTGGATGAACATCATCGCTCTGGTCCGCTGTGGAAATCCATGACTGACAGCAACATTGCCACTGTGAAAGCGCAAGTGCGGGAGAACCGGAGGATTACCGTGAGAGAAATTGCTGCAACGTTGGACATTTCATATGGGGTGGCGTATGACGTTGTTCATAAGCAGCTCTGCTTTCGCAAAGTGTCATGCAGATGGGTGCCACGACAGTTGACGGCCGAACATCAAGGTGCTCGTTTTGATGCTTGTTTGTTGCATCTCACCTGATACCAGGAGGAGGGTCAAGATTTTTTGGATCGGATCATCACAGGCGATGAATCATGGGTCCACCATTTCACACCCAAAACCAAGATGCAATTGGCAGTTTGGAAACACACCTCATCTTCCACAATGCAGTGATGCATCTAGACTGGAATAGAAGGGCACGGCACCCTGCCCTTTTTCGTTGGATTTATTTAAACTAACCATTAAAATGTGCGCTTATGTCCCTGACTTGCCCTACTTTCTGACCAAATGTGCCCTAATTATTGTTCATTTCCCTGCCCTGCTATTTTATTAGATGCAACCCTGCAATGTAAAAGTTCAAACTGTGCCATCATCTGGCAAAGTCATGTTGACATGTTTTTGGGATTGCCGTGGTTCGATACTGCTTGAGTTTCTTCCACCGCATACCACTGTTAATTCCAAACGCTACAGAGGCACATTGAGGAATCTTCAAGCAGGCATACGCAGGAAAAGACCTGACTTGGCAATGGAGGACATCGTGCTGCTCCATGACAATGCACATCCCCACACAGCGAAACTGATCACTGACCCGTTGCAGCAATGGAACTGGGAAACACTGTTTTATCCTCCATACAGCCCGGACTTCGTTTCCAGTGACTACCATATCTTTGTACCGTTGAAGAAGTCAATGGTTGGCGGCGGGTGGTGACTCGATCGAAATTTTGACTATGTCCAAATTGACACGGGAATGATGCAGACACACATAGCTGGCTGTATCCAACATACAGGCACGTTTTCTTCCGATTCAGACGACCCTTGATTGGTTAGGAGCTGAGCAGAGCGACAACATTTCCGTGACGACGACGAGGTGAAACCGGCAGTTTGCAACTGGTTCCACAACACTCAAGCGGACGACTTTTATCGACAGGACGTGGAAAAACTTGTCCACCACTGGGATCATTGCCTCAATCAGCTTGGAGATTATGTGGAAAAATAAGGTTAAATTGTTCTGTCGAATGTGTGTGTGTTTATTTTTTTCCCCAGTCACGATTTTAAAGAAAAAAATACGCGACATTACTTTTTGATCACCCCTCATATATGTGTAGTCCTTGTATAACTTTTTGTAAGGTAAGTTCTGTATTTTGAATATTATATTTATTTTTTATTCAAATAAGCATGTAAATATGTAGTAGAATAGAATGATGAATATAAGATTTCATTTGTGGGTCATTAGTTTGCATTGTGTATGTACATGTATAACTGTTCAATAGGAACAGATGCTCTTTACTAAAATGCACACTTCCCTTGGAGGATGGTAGCCACGTAGAACACCTCTTCTAAGTGTCCTGGGAATGTTCCATACAGTCTATTCCTCCATCACCGATGACTGATAGATAACCATTTACTGGACTTCTTTTACTGAATAACCATTTACCCAACACTTTGGCCAACTGGTGCTAAACTGTTGTTGGCAGCGCCACATTTTGCTCTGTGGTCAGCTAGAGAAAGACATGATATTATTATCATTATCTTTTCCCCATTTCCTAAATAGCATGCCCTTGAACTTTGAAGTCGTTCGGTCCACTGGTCGTTCTGTTACATGGCTCTGAATAGGAATGCTTTAATTTCAATCATACTGTTCGTTCCTATAAAATTTCAAGAGTCTGTGTACTAGGTCTCTATATATTTAAGCAGTACTTTCGACCCGTAGACAGCATTTGCAAAATTGATCTAATATTTCACAATATAAGGTGTTTGAACAAGTTTTTACCATCAGCTTAAAGAGAAGTAGTACGGCATTAAAATGATGTGTCACATTGCTATATTACTGTCTGCTTCCCATGAAAATGCCCCTGCGTTGTTGAAAGTGCTCACTGCGCGCACTGCAGTCGTGGATGCGTCCACAGCTCTGATAGGGAACACAAATACGAAAATGCATGGAGGGTAGGCAGGGAAAGCAGCTTCTGGAGCCTGCATGTGGTTAAGGTTTCCCCCTTATCAGTGCTGTGGACGCATCCACGACTGCAGCGCGTGCAGTGAGTAACGCAGGGGCATTTTCGTGGGAAGCGGACAGTAGTCGAGAAACAATTTGCATACCGACTCGCCTACATCTACAAAATGCAATCGGCCATCGGCAATTTGGCATTTTGTAGAGTCCGTTATATAGAAGGAGCACTGTAAACTGTCGTTTAGAATGTATGATAGTTAAACTGATATTTGTAGAATTTCTAAGAAATTTCTTTTATTCCTTTAAATGAACTTTTAAAATATTTGGACATCATAACGTTTAAATCAGTAAATTTAATACGGAAGTTACTTTTATATTAATGTGGTTATCAGTTCTAAAGTGTTCATTCTTTTCAATTTTTAGTGAAATGGTGGAGACCCAGAAATCTAATGATAGTGATAAAACTGTATCTGGAACATCAGAAAGTGTAAGTTATTATAATGTATTACAGTGGAGGACCTCAAATCCAGAAACCACAAATCCAGATGACAATAATTACTTTCACTGTATAACTGTGAAAGCTTTTATTTTAAAAGAAATTTTTAATAACTGTCATCAGAAACTATTTAATTATTAAATATATACAAATGAGTTAAATATATCTGGTAACCACAAATCCAGAAGGTTTCTGGTCCCGAGCATTCCGGATTTGCAGTCCTCAACTGTATTTATTTTATTCATTTATCAAATCTATTATTTATCTTGATTGCTTTTGAAATACAGTGGTACTTGATTATAACATAATTATCGGGACAGAAAAGAAATCTACATTATAATCGAGTATATTATATAAACAATATTATTTAATATCCAGATTTACCGGTATGCATCATTAGGAACAAATTTTTACATTTTAACCAAAAATATGCTACAACTGAGTTAAGAATTCTAAAATTTATTTTTTGGAACATTCTTGAGAACAAAATTATGAAGGATGTTTTATAGGGTTGTACAGTAGTTTCGTTTTAAAGAATTTTCTGCATGAAGAATCATTTGGGGTATTTATTTTGAACTTTGGGTTTGGTGAACTTGATTCGTTGCCAATAACTAGCCGTTGTAAAAAGTCATCTCCCTCGTCTTCATACCACTGCAATAGTGCTGTAAAAACATCAAAGATCTTTCATTTCAATGTTTAGCTGTCGAGATATTGATCTAGCAGCAACTTCGTTAAACTACAGAAAGAACATGTGATGTGCTGAACCATAACTAATTGACACTATTTTAACCATTTCATTGATTTCAACTCATTAGACTGCATCCACAATGTCAGGCACAGCAGTAGTTTGAAGCTGGCCACATCATCAGTCTTGCATCTAGGTTGAAACAAAGGTATATGGTACCCGCCTTATATCAGTGTGGCCTGTTCTTTTTTGTCGGATTTATTTAAAGTAACCATTGTAATGTGCACTTATATCTCTAACTTGCCCTATTTTCTGCACAGTAGTTTGGAGATTTTCTGCACAAAATCCATAATAAGTTCAACAAATTAGGCAAATTACTTAATATTAACTGCGGCTAACACAGTAGTAAATGCAGAACATGAATGCAATCAATCTTAATGATATCAGTTAGGGAAATGCTATTCTGCACTTTTACCGATATTGGGTACTGACCGATCTTTTAAAGATGTCAAGACAAACCGTTTGAAGTTTCTTGTTAAGTTCATATACAGGGTGTTTCACAACTATATGGTCATATTTTTAGGGGAGGTGGTATGGATGATTCTAAGCAAAAAAGTTCATATGAACATGGATCCGAATTTAGACGCTGAGATATGAACAGAAATAAAAATGCCGCCACTAATATCAACAAGGTAATAACCCAGGTTCTGTAACGCCCAGGATAATGAATTTTGGAGGAATAGGGTTCATAAACCATGTACACCGTTAAAACTTGATCGAATTCCAACATCGTTCGAGTTTCCAAGTTTTGCATTCAACATCATTCAAATTCAATTCTGTATAATAATTTTACATGTTTTTATAATCATTTTTTTTCACTTTTATTTTTCAGACTGATTCGGAGAAAACTTTGGCTGGAAGGGTTGATTCTCAAGACAGTCAAATCTCAGATGTAGATCCATTGGATAGAAGTCTGCCTCGTCAAAACAGTGTAAAGATCTTGTTATTGCATTGATGTAATAAGAATTAAGTAATGCAAAACGGGTCCTTTGTAGCAGACATCTACTCCATGAATATTTTTCTTTTGGTATTTTAGCTTTCATTACGAGAATGGGACATTCCATACAATGAACTCGATATTGAAGATGAGTTGGGAACCGGGCGATTTGGAAAAGTACATAGGTTTGTATGTTTAATCTTTCATCCTTTAAATTTAAGTGCAACAGCTTTAAATTATGGTCCAGCTCATCTATAATTACAAATTCTATAATTGAATATTGTTTTCTTCTCCTTTTTAATTATACGAGGACCATTTACTGTTATGTTTCAGGCAAATAGTTGCACTAAATAAAGTTTACAATACCGTGTGTTTCAAAAGTTCCCGAACTACCCCTTCTGTATGTAGGGAAAGCCTAACCTATGACAGCAGGAGTAATGTTCGGCCAACAACTAAAATAAACCAAGTGCTGAATTAAATTACATAAAATCAGTTTTGCATAGTGGCAAATTTCTCAAATGTGTTTATTTTATTTTTACATTCCCAAAGGAAACGGTACATGTAGATTACACCAAAGGAGAACCATCTCTGCTCGTTCTTGCATACTGTATTTCATTTGTTTGTTTTCACGCAATAAACACTTTTTAAACTGTTACTATACTGGTATAAGCTTAATACTGTATACCGTAGGATTTATAAATAAAACTTCTATTTTTTACATTAACCTTTTATTTCACACTCACATTCGCGTATTTGCATTTATGTAAAATAAATAGTGGGATTCGTAACGACTTGGAGCATCCATTAATTGAAAAAAAGAGGTTGAGAGACAGTGGCTCCTGTCTACCAGCCCTTCAGCATACCTGCACAACAGTACGGTTATGCAGGGAAAGTCATCTCCTGCGTTCGGGAATTTTTGAAGCACACGGTATATATAGGGTGTCCATAAGTTTAGACTTTAATAACAAAATTACTATATAAGATAGCAAGAAACGGTTTTCAGTATGTGACAAGTAAACTCATAAACTTATTTTTCCTCATTCAAAAACCTTGCTGTGTGTACCCCTTGTGGAGTGCAAAAGCATTGAGAATGCATGTCTTCAAATCCACTATCTCTAACCTTGGTTCAGTACACCTGCTCCTTTAGGAAACCCACAGAAACGGTGGTGTGAGTTCGGGTGATTGAGGTGACCTCTGAATCAGACATTCATTCCATTGCACTTGAATATATGACTTAGTCTCTATGAAACAGGCAATGCATTGAGCTTTTCCTGTGGGGTCAACATTTCTTGTCAGAACTGCTTTACCTAAAAAAAAAACAAAACAAAACAAAAAAAAAAAAAAAAACTTGGCTGAGTTTACTTGTCACTTGGCTGAAAACCATTTCTTGTTATCTTGTATAATGTTGTACGTGTAGTTATTAAAGTCTAATGTAAAGATAAGTTATGGACACCCTGTAGACGTTACAAGAGACAGTATACCTGATATGTGTTAGATTCGTTAAGTACATTTAGAACATTCCCTGAAAAGTATAATGTACTAGAGTTATTTTTTTGATTTTACATGCACAAAAGTCTAAGTCAATTTTGAATGGCCCTTGTAGTATTCATCTTCCTCAATCTACACTTGGCTCTTTCGATGAAGTCAACTTTGAAAAGCGTCATCCAAATGTATTCATTGCCAACGTGATTTTGTGGGAAAATAATTGTTAGTTATGAACAGTAAGGTTGTAGAAAGTTACAATTGATAAAGGATTCTGAAGTGAGGCCTAAAAATGGAAAATTTCAAATTTTTATTCAAAATTTTTGTTTTCTTTTATTTCAAGTTCTTCAACCATTACATCACTTGATATCTCTCGGTAGCCTGAAGAAGAGTACATTTGTCACTCGAAAAGTTAGCGATTAGACTGATATTAATTTTTATTTACTCTGACAATGAGTTATCGGAAACATTGACTGGAGAGAAAACAGTTGGGTTCCAGAACATTTTCCCATATTCATGAGTTGTCTGCAATTCTTGGCGTGGCCTTATTTTGAACTGTTTAAGTGTTGTGTAAAGAATATTATCCTTCAGTTATTTAGAATAATAAGCAATGTTTCAGGGTAGATGATCCAGTTGTTTCATCTAAACCGTCTCAAAATCCCTCCTCATTTTTAAGTAAAGAGTTTTTCATTTTGATATCTGTAACTTTTATTCTTATCATATATGACTTTTTATTATTCACTTTTTTGAAAACAAATAAATATTCATTCCAACATTAGCATTTTTTATTTGCTTTGATTAAACTAGAACAGCGATTCCCCACATCATGGTTGTGCTCCCTATTCCAAAGGTTGTGGAGAGGTTTTACATAATGAAACCAAAAAATGCTTTTGATTTCACAGGGAGTTTAGTTTTTAAATGAGGTTAAGTACGGTTATGGAAGGGGGGGGGGGTCATGAATGAATTTCTTGTCCATCAAGGGGTTGAGACTTCAAAAGATTTGGGAAACTCTGGATAAGAGCAAGAAAAAAATGAAATTGACATTCCTTTTATGTTATAGCATAATGAAATTGATATAATAATTAGCTTTAGGTGCTCTTATTTTTCCATTTTGTTTTTTGGTTTTAAGCAAATTTTTTAGAGGAACCCTTATAATAATTTTTGCTTTTAAATAACAGAAAATTTACGATGCTTTTTCTCTTACAGTTAATTTGAAGTATGCCTTAATTTCATAATACTTAATTTCATAATTAATTGACTGCCAACTAAATCCAAATATTTACTATTATTCAGAGGTAATTGGCATGGAGATGTAGCAATTAAATTTTTAAATATGGATCACATGGACGATGAGAAAACATTAGATGCATTTAAACAAGAGGTTTGTAATGGAGATTTCATTTCCCATTTCTTTCCAGGAATAAATTTGTGCTAAAATTTAAATAACGACAATAATAATAATAATAATAATAATATAATTTGATTTTAGGTAGCTACATTCCGTAAAACTCGCCATGAAAATTTAGTTCTCTTCATGGGAGCTTGCATGAAGCCTCCACATCTTGCCATCATCACTAGGTGAGTATCCTTAGCCTTAAGTTTAGGTAAAGCATTAATATATGTATTGAAATTTCATTTTATTTCCTGAAGTTTTCTTTATGCAATATCATTAGTGAAAACAGTTTCTGAAGATAATTAGATTATATAATACAGTGAACTGTAATTTATCATCGTCCATAATCAGTTAAATTGGAGTCAATGGCTTGACCCTCTGGGATGTTTATTTATTTTTATTTTTTTTAAAGGAAAAAAAAACTGTATTACACTGTATTTAATTTTTTAATTTTCGTGAATATATAGACACAGGGGCAAATTGCCAAGTGAAAGGGATATTAACGGCTCGTGTGTACAAAGGTTAAAACAATGGGACAATGAAACGTTTACAAGATTTTTATATAGTTTAAGTTTCCCTGTTTTTAACTTTTATTTTAATTTTATAGTCCGGATATAAGAGCCATTTCTTCTGTTTCCGATGCAGCTCTTATAAGCAAACTCTATAGTATTTTATTCATAATTCTGCCCCCCCCCCCCTCCCCTCCAACTTCATGTTTCATTATAGTTCCCCTCCCCCTTATGGCCAAAATGTTTCTTCTTATTTCATTGGCCTATTGTTTTAATCTTTGCCCATGAGCCATTAATTTCCCTTTCACTTAACCAATGGGAGATATTCTTGGCAATTTGCCCTACCCTCCCTTGGAGATATTCTCTAGCTTTAAGGTTTTATTTTCCTTTTTACTTCTTACTTTTGTCCTTCTCTGCTGAAGTTGGGTACCTGGTACCTGAAATACATATCTGGTATTTCAATTCTCCTTGTGGAATAGAGCTCCCCTTTGTGGCTATTTTTTATTGCTTAACGATTAAACCTGTTAAGGAAGAGATGATTGGATTATTGTCAGTTGAACATAATCTGGGGGAAGGTGGCACCATCTGCACGGAACAGCAAACTCGTTATGTTGCGAGCTGCGAAATCTTGGCTCCCATAATTCGCGACTTAATGGGTTTCCAGTGTTTATACAGCGGTATATAGAGTTTCATCTCTGAAGTAGTATATAAAATTCCTTTATTTTGTAACTTTGAACTATGAACACTTTAACCATTTTTTTTTTTTATTATTAGGAATTTTATAAATTTTCCTATGAAAGTTTGGAGGAAAAACATTTTATCCTATGCCATACCTCAGATGTTTAAATTATTAATGAAACTAGGAAAGAAAATTCCACAGCCTGGAGTCCTTTAACTAATCGTGCTAATACCCTAACCAATTGAGCCACTGTGGACACATAGAAGCATTACTCGAGTTGTTCTTTAATGAATATTATGCCATTAGGAAAGACAGTCCCAACTTGTGAACTAGGTAACTGCTCTAACTAGCCTAAAGGACACTTAGAATAATGCCTCCTTGTCCACAGTGGCTTCAGTGTGATTAGCTACAGGTTCATGATTCTAGTCAGACTGTAGAATTTTACTTCCAATTTTCATCAATAATTTAAATACAGGGTAAGTTTAAAGTCGTGCACATCAAAGTTTAGCTGCCCATAAAAGTACCAGTTTGAGAATTTAAATGAAAGTAAAGTATCACATAGATTAGTTGAAATTTTGGCTTTTATTTTCAACAGACAAACTTTAGGTGTTACAATAAATGTTTTAGGTGTTAAAATAAAAGTTACAAGGATTGTGGCCCCCTCGCTCGCCAGATTTATCTGAAAAATGTGGTGTATGGGGTTATCTGAAAAATGTGGTGTATGTGAATAGTCCACACAAGATTGCTGAGCTGAAAACAAGCATCACAATAGCCATTTCTAACATCAATACTGCCATGCTTTGCAGAGTCTCACGAAATCTGGTAAAAAGAACATGCCTTTGTATTCGCGAAAAAGGACATCATTTTCAACTTTTATTGTAACACCTAAAGTTTGTCTGCTAAAAATAAAACCCAACATTTTCATAATCTAACCCAACTAATCTCTGTGATACTTTACTTTCATTTAAATTCTCAAACTGGTACTTTTACGAGCAGCTAAACTTTGATGTGCTTGGTTTTAAACTTGCCCTTTGCTTGAGATATGGTATAGGATAAACCTTCTTAGATCATTATTCTTGAGTTATTCTTAACATGTAATTTAAGTTAAAATAACAGAATTTAATGCCCTAAAAAGGAAGTTAAACAAGAAAAGAATAAATAATATACAAATAATAAGATGAAAATAGCATTTCTGCATATTGTATTAGTAAGGAGTGCAAATATTCTTGTGGCTAGTAAGAAAAAAGAAAAGTTACTATTTCGAAGGGGAATCAATAAGCTTCTAAGGCTCTGTACTTCTAGTATTCTTTCTATCCTCTACCTCTTAGCACTACTGGTTGAAGTTTCTGATTTCTTTCCATTTCCTTTATAGAGAAGAACCTATCCAGTGTAGTCTTCAACTTTTACAGTCCTTTGGGTGACATGCTTAATCGAAAGGGTTAATATAGGGTGTTTACATTAAGTACGATTGGTTGTAACCATTCAGGAGCAGTTGCGAAAATCCAGTGTAAATATAAAGACCGCTTCACTCATTGTGTATGGAGACTGGACTCCAAGACCAAGCTCATGGAGTACGTGAATCGAATTAACGTGAAGCTAATGATAACAATTTAGACTGAGTTGTTTTAGAAATGAGACTGATTTTGCTAAAGAATTCATCATCCTGCCATCAACATATCAACAATCATCAAAGATGAAGAGAAAATATGGAATCGATCAGCCTGATAGGTGGATGAAATTCAAGAAATTCAAATCTTTAGCTGTCTTATATATGTAAAACAACTTTTTCCAACTATGAGGATGCCTAAATACATATTTATAAGCATGCAGAGAATGACGTTAATGCAAGCAAGGAGCTGAGAGATAAAAAAAAATTAGAAAAATTTGAATAATGAAATGTTTTTAATAATCGTAATTGTAGTTGCTGAGTTCTAACAACGTAGTTTCAGATTCTCCTGTTGTTTAAAAGACAAACCCACAAAATCTCCTGGTTGAGACTATTCCAACAGTACCCATGTGATCTCTTGGCGATAGGCCATATTAAATGGGAATACCCATAGGGTATATGGTAAAATCAAACATATTAATAAACATAACTATAAGATGCTTACTTACTGAATACAAGAAATAATTTAATCTACTTGTTGATCCTGAACAAATCTCGAATCTACCTGCAAACAAACAGTAGAGCAGCGAGACATCGAATTAATGACGATTTGAACAATGCAGAAGGTGATGACATAGACAGGCATGACCTGCTAGTCTGTCTGCAAGTTTGGGACACACAATAACTGCATTTGTGTAGCAGGGGCTCATGGGTTTTGTATTTTTTTTTTTTTTTTTTTATAATCGTGCGTGTTTCAAACTTGAATGAAAAACTCATCAGTCGAATTCCAAACTGAATTTCTCTTGAATTTAGCGTTCACGCTCTCAAATGTTTTAGTTTAGAAGCGTTTGAAGTATGAGAAAAAAAAAACAAGTTTAAAAAAACAAACAAAGGAAATAACATCTTCCACCTGACTGGGTTTATTTCTCTACAGTGTCATGGGAATTAAAAAGGCTGTTTAATTTATTTTTTAATTATAGTTGTAGCATTTACCGTAAATCTTCTACTATAATGCGAATTTTTTTGGCCTAAAAAAGCATCTAAATTTGCTGGGTCGTATTATATAAGAGGATAAAAATCAGCCCTCCGACGACTGCGGCCGGAGGAGATTTTGTCCTGATAACATTACCGTATATTATACAGTAATTACATTGCATATAGTTTCCAGTTCATTATACAATAAATTAATTCACTTTTTATTCGAATTTCTCGTTGCCAACATCGAAAATAACTTCTCCCAAACATCGATACTTCTAAATAGGCCTACTTCCAAACTGCCTCGAATCAAAGCCTACAAGAAAGCTTATGCAGTGAAAATATTAAACTGAATAAAGATTACTTGTCTTTTTATTAAGAAAATTGATGTACTGTTGTGTTTTTTTGTCGATGTGAAAGTGAGAAAGCTTTCCATATCAATGTAGGGCTATAAACTTCCAAACTGCCTCAATGAAGTTGAGGCAGTTGCTTTTGTCGAAGTTGATTTTGAAGGTTTTTGAATATTAAATATCCAGACTATTTAAAAATAAATATTTTTTTTTCTGTATAAATTTGCACATTTTATTTCTCGCGAGGAGTCAAAAATGGGTGTCGCATTATACAGGAGGATAGGATTTTTGCCGATTTTTTGGACCAAAAAAGTGGAGTCGCATTATACAAGGGGTCGCATTATAGTAGAAGATTTACGGTATGTACAAAATAAACTGAATTTGTTTCTCTTTTTCAGTCTTTGCAAAGGCATGACCCTTTACACCCACATTCATTTAAGAAGAGAACGATTCAATATGAATAAAATTGTCATGGTCGCTCAACAAATTACGCAGGTATTATACAAGTTTTTTGAAAAAATATTGAATTTATGTATTTTATTAAAGTAAAGGCCTGACAAAAGATTTTTAACAATCATTTATTTCAACAACTTATGGTGATCCTTAATTAACACTTGGCTAAATCACAGATATTTTAAATTAAGAAATGTATTTAATTTAACTCACCTATAATGACATATCAGTTGTATCAACAAAAACTGAAGGTTCCGGCATAACTCCATTGATTTCTATTAGGTACAGTCAGTAAATAACGAGGCAAAGGATATTTCCCAGTAATTATTTAACGAAACTCAAAAGTATTGTCTGTAATTGTTTAGGCATTTATCCCACTGTGACAGTAGTCACAGTATGTCATGCTCGTAGAAATCCTTTGGCAGCCGTTTGAACCAATTGCACACGCACTTCTTGACCTCATCATCCATTTGAAACTGTAGTCCCTGCAATGCTTTTTAGAGCTCAAAAGATGTGGAAGTCATATGATGACAGATCTGGACTGTGGGGGAGGGGTGGCTCAGGACTTCGCACTTGAACTTCTGCAGATGTTCCTTTGTTGCATTGGCTATGTGCATCTAGCATTGTCATGCAACAGGATGGCACTACGAGAAAGTTTACCGGACGTTTCTATTCGATTACTTTCCTGAGCTTTGTTAACGTTTCACAATACTGCTAAGCATTGAACGTAGCTCCATGTGACTTCCACATCTTCGGTGAGCTCAAAATAGCACAGTGGGGACAGTAGTTTCAATTTAGGTTCGGTTAGGCTACCGTATTTAAACTAGAAATTGATGAGTGCTGGTTAATTTTTCAGAGAGAAAAGGCATACTTTGTATTACAACAAGAATGTTGGTTAGCTACTATTGCAATATTTGGAATACCAGTGATCTATTTTAAAAAAATACATGTATAATCTTTTAAACTTATTTAAAGATTAAAGAAAATAAGTGCATTAGCCTTTTTAAAGTTAAATGTTATTGCCTGTTCTTACCTATTTCCTCTACCATTAAAAAGGAAAAAGGAAAAAAACTTTTTAATAATTGGAGAGCTCAGACCAAAATGACTCAGATTTTCCTTATAGTCTGGAAACTTTTAGACATACATGTTTTCTAAATAGTTGAGGTTTCAGTATAGTTGAGCAGTTTGACATATACTTACAAGTCTGCCATCTTTAAGCATGTTATAGCCATTTCTAAATAATTTTTCAATATCTGAAAGCCATAGGCATTATTATTTTAAATACAAATCATATCTTTAATTTGGGTGATTTCAAAGAAACTATCATTATGAAACATGTCCATGAATTCTCAGCTTAAGGGATTAGAGATGATGACCATTCTTTGTATAAGTTTAGTTTAGTAACAATCAAAATAAGAAGAGAAACCACAATTCTACAAATGAGATTTACCAGTATATTCTGGAAGATCCCATTTATAGATTTTAGTCTCATTTGTGGAATTGTGGTTTCTCTTCTTATTTTGTTTGTTTCTACCATTTGTCCATAGTTTTTGGCACTATACCATTAGTACTATTAGTTTAATTGTTTTTTTAATATTTTGCTTAATTATAAGAGTATTTTTGTTATAGGGCATGGGCTACTTACATGCTCGAGGAATTGTACACAAAGATCTGAAGACGAAGAACATTTTTCTTGAAAGTGGAAAAGTTGTCATAACTGATTTTGGACTCTTCAGTGTCACCAAGTTATGTTATGGAAATAGGTAACTATCTCCAAAGAAATCGTTTTCATGTCATGTAACATAAATAATTATATGATGAAAAACATTACAATGAAGGAAAAAATGAATTTGTTTTTGGTTTGTTTGTTTTTTGTTTTTTTTTTTATTTATTTGTTTTCCTAAAAATGTTTTCATAATATTATAATTGGGCAATGCCTATGTGGATATGATACAGGAAGTGTATAATTAGCCAGTCAATTACCTAAGAACTTTTGATTGGCTGATTGTGTACTTCCTGTGGCACACCTATGATTTCTCTTGTTGTACAAACTATCGGGCTTGTATATTTCTTAAGAAGGTTTAAACATTATATTAGTTGTTTATTTCTCTTTAAAATATGTTTTATTCTATCATAATAAAAGGGCGATCTTTTATAGAAAGTTTTAAACTGTGGGAGTACCATATATGTTCCCGAATTCATTTATTCATAAGTTACTAGGCAACTTTTATGGGACACTCATTTAATGTGCTTTAACAAAAATTAAGTTAAAACACCCTAGGTTCTCAACTGAGAATAATTAATGTTATTAATAATTATAATGTATTCATTTCCAAAGCCTAATAGCTCATAATAATCTCCATTTCCTTACAGTTATAACAATTTTTTCAAAAAGACGTTTCTTGTCCCAGTCATTGTAAAGTGGCCCTATACATTACAAAGCAGTGTTGTGACTGCAAAATCACCTAGTTTAACTAACTTTACTTGACAGAAAAACAAGTTAAAATATTACAAATAGATTTTATTCATAAAATTTTCATTTCTGCTAGTTTATGACAAGTGGACAAAGTTTATTGTGCTTCCTGACTGTAAATAGGTCAGAAAAGGAGAGAGAGCAAAAATCATGATAAAACTATGAAGGTACTATTAGACAAAGTCAAACAAGGCAATCTAATATCTCAACATAAAGCTTAATGAAAGCTAAAGAAAAAGAAACAGATGTGAGATTCTGCAGAATACTATTACATCTCATTAGGGTAGTTATAAATAAATAGCGTAAGCGTGAAACTTGACCAAAGAACATGGTTGACACAAAGTCTTAAATTACATCTAAGATCGTAATGAACGTAAGATCTAAAACATTTGCACATTCTGGACTATGATATCATGCATAGTTCTATCAGAATTATATATTCTTTCCTTCAGGAAAGGCAAAATACAACTAGAACCCAACAGTCACAATGGGTTTCAAAATTTAGATAGGTTTCCAAAGGCCTAATATATTTAAAAGAAACTCATCCAAAAATTGGTGTTGGGGCTCTATATAAAAATTAATTAAAAAAAAAAAACAATTAAGGAAAGCAAAATACATTTTAGAAAGGTTAAGATGCCAATTAGAGACTACACGAGATGATGGCCTTGAAGCGTGAGGGACAACAAGTAGAACAATGAATTATTGGAATTAAGCTTTACAAGAGACGTTCGACAATGGCAGACATCTTGAGACCTTAGATGCTGTGTTCAAAAAAGAAAATTTTGAATTACTCTGAGCCAAAATGGAAGAGAAGGAAAAGAAACATGAACAAGCTATCCAAGTCACAAAGTGTTACTCTTTGTAAGAACGCATTCCGAGACGGGCTAGTACAAAAGAATTAAAAAGACATTACAGATACAAAATGATCAGATTATAGATTGAACAATCAACTTTACAGACCTCAGCACCACATGAATGCCATCAGTAGAATTTATTGTTTACATATCAGCAAATAAGTAGTTAAACAATATTGATAAAATTCAAAAGATTACAAGTCTCAATCAGGAGTTAAGAATAACTCACATTAGAGCTGAAATTCAGTTATACAAAAAAAACTATATTTCAGAATACATTGTTGTTGTCTCAATACATAAGCTCCAGGTCCGTCATCATCAAAATCAAATCGTGTAGTAGAGAAAAGAAGCTTGGAATCCCTCCTGCTCAAGCTCTGCAACAATGCCTTGCTGTGACGCCGGCAGAAACAACAAAGGGGATGCTACACGGCAGAACTATAAAGCTGAAAACAATCAATCCAACAAGATTCGACCAAGGCTCTTAAAAGACTGAATAATAAATATTAATATAACACTGGAAACGTGTAGGGGGGGGGGGG
>JAHWFO010094270.1:339980-351648 GCA_023313115.1 Rhysida immarginata
CAATCCTCTTTTTACGGATGGGCCTGCTTGATTGTTTGCGTTTTCTGATTCTTTTCAAAGTGCAAAATCCATCCACTTGAAAAGGCAACCTTTTGCAATCATGAGCAGTCCAATTCCTGTACTGCAATGCAAATTATAGCTTTTTCTGCTTATGCATCTGTGTCAGCTTGGGTGCAGCGATCATTCATCTGCTTTGAAACTTCCTATATCACAGGGTTCGATGTATTATCTTTACTGGCTTATGTCTGGTAGCTCCCTGTATCTTCAGAAATAGGAAACACAAGATCCACAAAAAAAACTTTTTGCGGTCATGTGGATCTTGGGTCTCTTGTTTGTTCATATTCATGGTGGAGTTTCCATCTTTGAAAGCAATGTTGAAGTTGAAGTCCTTTGATTAAATTCCCTGTTGTAAGAAAGTTCTTTTTTTACTAGTTTTTAACAATACAGTGGGTGCCGCTTAATGTGATCACAAGTAATGTTACCAATCGGTTATTGTTATCATTTTTGCTTGGTACGGAATGCTGGTATCTAAATACATACTTAACCTTCCGTGAGGCGCAATACTGTTTGTCACATCTTCAGGCGCAATGAGCCTGTTAGGCACATTCCATTAAAAGATCTGATTGTAACCATAAAACCTTTTTTTATTTTTTTAAATCATCCTTCCATTAAAGAAAAACGTTTTTTAAGAGTTTTCTGTTAATTTAAAACGTAAGAGTTATAAAAAAATGACAAATTCACCAAATTTACAAGAGCATTACAATTGAGAGGGACAGTGTGCCTGATAGGCTCATTGCGCCTGAAGATGTTACAAACAGTATTGCACCCGACAGAAGGTTAAAAAAAAGATGTAAAAATACAGTAGAATTTGGTTGAATGAATTAAATAATTTAATTTAGTGAATCGATTTTGAAAAAATACATGCATCAGAAACTTTGCAAAATTAGTTGCAATGCGCCTGACAGAACACTTTTATCACTGTCCTCAATCAAAAATTTTTGACATGAACTAATGGATATTTATGAAAAAGTCACTAAATAAGAGACAGCTATTCAAAGTTTCAAGTGTTTCTGGCATCTAGGAGGGCGAAGGCGATCTATAATAAGAGAGCTGTGCCTATTAGATCAGTAGTTGTGCCCGACAGAGGGTTAATATGCCATTTATTGTAATCAAAACCTTGGATATTGTTATCAAATTTTTCCCTAAATGTAGTAAAGTATTTGAATTGTCCCCCGAATTCCGCTTATAATAGCCACTTTTCATTTTCCTCTAAGCCAATAGGCACTGCTTCCCAAAATTACTGATTCAGTAAGAGCACTGAATGAAATGGAAGTCATTGTTCAAGTTCCTGAGCAACAAGTCATTTTGAAGCCTTGATGAAGATGTGGATGTCGCATATAGAGTTACTGACGACTAAATCTGCAAAATTGTTATCTCCAAAAAGTCTGCATCAGAAGAGCAGAGGCAGCTGCCAAGAGTAAAGAGCAGTGCTCTATTCCTCCAGTTGTTGTTAGAATGTGTAAAGCTCTCTTAAGTTTTATGAAAAGAAGTTCAGTATTGAGAAGACTTTTACATTGCACTATAAGTATGAAAGGTATATTGACAATCTCCTCACAAAAACCAGCAGACAATCAGTAATTAATGACTTTTTTAGTTTCATAATTCTTTCAAGATACAGAAAATAAATATTTTTTTATTGTATTAGTCTATTCTTAATTATTGTAGAGTCTTACAATCAATATTACAAGATTGTTTCATTTATAAAGACTGTATTGCGTAATGTAACGTTCCCACAATGCATCTTTTTTCAATTCGGTTATTGTTATCAATTTGGCTTGGTCCCAAAGTGAAAACATTAAGCAGCACCCACTGTATAAAGTCTGAGATTATTTTTAGCTTTTGTTTTCTTAATAGGCTATCAGTCATTTAAAAGGTGTATCTATTGCTATTTGGCAATGCTTTTAATACATTAACAATTATAATCTATTAAGCTCCTTAACAACCAGTTACGTCCCAACAATATCAGAAAGTTTTAAATCAACCTAAGATATCACGAATATAATATTAAAAATATTTAAAATGGCAAAATTTAACATTAACAAAATAGAACTATCGAATCAATGCTGAGTTTTAATTTAGGGCCTTTATCTTATCTGGTACACAGGGTAGTTTTGCGCCATCCCATTAATAACGACTGCTACGAGATGATAGTAGCAGTCGGGACTGACGGCTTAACGTGCCCTCCGAAGCACGGGGGGTTTCATGATAGAAAAGCTGCTGGGGATAAACGAACCAGAGGCTGTCACCAACTGCTGGAACACCAGCTATGGTCAATCGGCAAATGGGTCAGACCAAAGTCCCCCAACAGCCGCGCCCCAAATAGCTGTCCCGCCAGCGGTGGCCCTCAAGCCCAGGCCGTCACCCAACCAGCAGCTGGCCGCGCCTGAAGTTGCTGAACTCCATCGATTGGCAAGCCAACCGACGAGACAACCAGGCCACGGCCACCCCCAATTTAGGGCCTGCTCTAACCATTTGAGCTACCATGGACATGAACTGCCAAGCTGTTACATTATGCCCATGTGGACTTCCATGAAACCACAAATCGGCTCAATCAGCAGAGCAGGTCCTTGATTAGCAAATCCTCCTTAGACTTAAACCATCAAATATATTGATGAAATTCAACTCAAATAGAAGAAACTGTTCAAACATATCACAATTGCAAACAGAAAAGGGAAGGGGAAATTCTGCGATCTGGACTAAAGGTTAGAGCAATGCCAGGTCCCAGGTTCGAGTCTAGGTCACGGAATTTTCCCCTCCCTTTTCTATTTGTAATTGTGATGTGTTTGAAGAGCTTCGTCAGTGTTATTATTATTATCATCGTCTGTTTGAGCCTGTAAGTTGTTTTGTAACTAACCTATTTTCATTATTAAATATGAGGTTTTAAAATTGGGCTATTTCTTTTGAAACAACCCTGTATTTTGTTGTATCATAGCCCTTTTACCTTTCTTTTTATTTTTATTTTTTTTTTTTTGAAAGATACAAAAGAAATTCAGTAAAAAATGTCAGTAAAGTTTGATAAATAGGATCATTACAGCTCTATAAAATAATGTATTTATAGGAAATCGGAAGGGACCAAAAATTTCGTTCATTATAGCCGAGGGTTATTATAAGCAGGGTTTGCTGTCGTGGGGTTCGACTGTATTTGCATTAACAATTTCTTTTTTTTAATCCATATTTGCTTAACTAATGGCTTTTGTTTTTCTTTATCATAGGAAAGGAAATTGGTTGACAATTCCTCCTGGTTGGTTGTGTTACTTAGCTCCTGAAATAATATGCTGTCTTCGTGCAGCCCATGACTGTCATGAAAATGACAATTTACCTTTCACTGTTCATTCAGATGTTTATGCATTTGGGTAAGACTTCACTTGTTATTTTGTATTTACATTTCTTAGAAGGAAAATAGGAAGAAGGGAGCGTATATAGGGTTCTATGTTTTATGAATGAAGAGATATTTATATTTTTGTTTCAGATCTCTGGGAATTTGCCCCCCCCCCCCCCTCCCCCAAAAAAAAAAAAAATAAAAGGTATTAAAGATCTGGAGAAAGCTGATTATACAATTGGATAATGACACTTGATGCAAAAAATTCTCGTTTTTTTTTGTTTTTTTTTTATAATATTGAATATCATAAACTAACATTTTTTATGCCCAAGTCCAGTTAACTGGACATCTGTTGATAGGGAGGCAGTGTCCAAACTCTACTTCTATGCCACCTAACTCCAGCAAACAAAATTTGTTGTCATCACATTTGAAGTCATTTTTCTTGAAACGTATGCTGTCTATTAAAAACTTCCAAGAATATTCTAGTCTTATTTTGTCCTTATGAAACGATTCTCCAATTAGTACCCAACATATATAGATTCCATATGAGTATAAGATAGGAATATCTAATAAACATGTGTCCAAATTCAAAGCAGTTTTAAGGATATACAGGTGAGATGGTACCTACTCCCCGTTCGAAAATGTTCCACTACCACCAATACTGTTTGAGCCGGGGAGAAGGCACATCAAGGGTTCGGAACCCAAATAGAGAGGACTACACGGACACAAAGTGCTAAATTTAACTCGACAATAATTTATTCAGATAATCGTTCTATTTAGTACAGATCAATACAGCCATACGCTTAAGACAGGGGCCCCTCAGTGTCATGGGACTAAAAACAAACACACATGCTGCACTGAGTGACGCTCAAAATGTAATTAGAGTTGGCACCTTGACTCATAGTTTCATGAACGGCCTTTGCGTCGTATCTCTCAGGGGTGGGAGGCAAGAGAATTTGCACCCAGTGCTGCTGTGTACTATATGTGCAGCACCGAACCCCTGGATAAGTATTTCCTAAATAATTATGCCAGAACGCGCACAGCGCCCCCAAAGAAGAGGGGAGACACAGTAACCCCTCATGGTGGGAACGGGTGCCTAGAACCAGCAGCCACTGGCGAAATCCCTGAGACACCGTTGCATCTCTGTGCCACAAACAAGCATGACTGCCGATGCCCAGGTTAGTTGCTCTCAAAATCCCACAATGCTCAACGTTGACTCCGACACAGCTCCGTCATGCATCATGTGCCAAGTGCAGCTAGTTTCTTAATTAACTTTAAAATAATTAAGTTTTTAACTAGTTACAGCGTTTCCTCGCACAAAATGAGAACAGTCAATACAGTCTCTCAATACGATGATGCATTCGTTATACTGCAAAAAAAAATTTCAGTTACGATAAGCGAACTATATTATTAAGTAGGCTTTGGCGGGAGGATCTGAAAGCTCAGGAGATTTTCCACTTAATAGTATCACGTTTCAGCTGACTTTCCGCGTCGTCATAAAATAAAGAAAACATCAATCACTATATGAAACGATCTGTTCACCTGTATTAACCAACATAACCTTGCTTGGCAGCAACATTGTGTTTCACGAAGTCAGTCACCACGACGTACATTCACGGCTCAGTCATGCCAGCGACATCACATAAACAGCTGTTGCTTCACCCTCCTCACAAAACTTAATTATCTAACTTCGCATCCAAAAGAACACGCAAAAACTTTTTATTACAATTGAGCTTGGTAATTGAAAAGAACAAAAACTTAAATATGCATCAACATCCCAACAAAAACTCCGTTAGCCTTAGCGTTTGAAATATATACGGGGCCTCTTAGCGGCCAACACACATCCATGAGGCCTGGGAGCTGTGGCTGGAATGTTTACAAAAATGGATATCATGACAAACACAAAATTTAAATCTCATGCGCTCCTTTTCTATGAATTTCCCGACAACAATCCTCTGTTGGAAGCTGATCTGATCTTCCAAGAATTTTTACACGACACAGTCGCAGCCTCCGACAGAGAACTCTTGAAAACACGATGATCAACACGCTATAACAGTACATTGACAACAACAATTCATTCACTAGGCAAGCCATTTAAACACACAATCAGCAGGTAAGCAGTAACTTTAATAATTTACACTATAAATACACAAAACTAATCTCCAAATACCGACAACAACAAACGGAAAACTAAATTACATGGTCCCAAATGCTCACTCCTCTTAAAACGCGGGCAATCACGAGCGAGAGGCTTAAGCCTAACAGAAGAAAATCGATTTACTTGCGTGCATCTTTTGCCGGGCCCATGTGCACCCAAACTGGCATGGAATGTCACACTGGTTTTTACATTGAAGAATTTTTTTATTAATGTGATCCCTGATATTAAAATGGAATTGTAGGTCTAAACTTGTAAATGTTTGGTGGTTTGAGAGATGTCTGTAAAGCCTTGCTGCTTCTCTTGCGTTTCTATTAGCAGCTCCATACACCATGTGCAAATCAGCCATCTCAGCATTTGTTAAACCCACCATTGCCACAAATAACTTGACAACATGTGACAAGCGTCATTTGATGTGTCTTCACTAGCTGCCACTGATCAAAATTCAGCCAATTACAATGTTTCATAAGGATGATGTCATTGCTAATTACACTAACAAAGTTCCTACTTTAAAGCGACATAATTTTTACACGAGTCATGTTTGACACATTTTAATTTTACATTCCTATCATATATTTATGAATAGAATCTAAATACAGAGTTTGTCCAACAAATTTTTAAGTGCCCTGTATACTGATCTCCATTAAAAGTTGGTAAAATGTTGGATCATTTGTAATGTATATTAGATTAGAAGTTGATGTTATTATCGGATATGGATGTCAACAGTACCAGGGCTGCCACAGGCAACTAAAAAGCAACTTTTTGCAACTATTTCTGAACTAAGGCAACTATTGCCACTATTTTTGGGGAAAACAGGCAAAAAAGCAACTATTTTTGCTGTTGAGGAACTTTTTTTTCTCTACGAGGCAACAATTTACGCAGAGAGATTTTGAAACGCACTTCATTATTTTACCGAAAATTCTGAAACATGATGTCTGCATGTCCAAAGCCCTTTCTACAATACTCATTTCCAAAAAAGTTGGGACAGTGCAACATATAAGAAGAACTCCAACACATTTGTTTGGATTATTGTATTGCCGTTTATTTCAACGCATTACAATACATAAACGATAAATTAGGCATGGGATCACATATCTTATATGCTTAAAGAAAGATACAGGTGGTTTTCCTGTTTGGCACGTGCAACACACTCCCAAAAAAGTTGGGACAGCACGGCGTTTACCACGGTGTGGCGTCACCTCTCCTCTTGATGACACACTGTAATCTTCTGGGCATCGATGACACCAATCTTTCGAACACCGTAACCGGAATTCTGTCCCATTCCTATTGGATATAGGTTTTCAGCTGTTCAACTGTCCGGGGTCATCGCTGTCGTAGTTTTCGTTTAATAATACGCCAAACGTTTTCTATAGGCGACAGATCCGGGCTGCAAGGGGGCCAATCCAACATACGAATGTGCTGTCGACGTAGCCATGCAGAAGTTATACGCGCTGCATGCGGTCTGGCGTTGTCTTGTTGAAATATACACTGACGTCATCCAAACAGGCGCCTCTTAGATGGCACCATAGCTTGTTCCAGGATCTGTATATACGCTTCAGCATTGACGGTGCCATTGCAGATGTGCAAGTCTCCCATTCCATGGCCACTAATACAGCCCCAGACCATGACAGACGGTGGTTTCTGTACCGAACGCCTGTAGCACGCAGGAATATCCTTTTCGTCTTTGGTCCGGAGTGTACGGCGTCCATTATTTCCGTAAACAATCGTAAAGGTTGATTCATCGGACCACAATATGTTCTTCCAGCGTGCTTGGGACCAATTGCGATGGGCTCGAGCCCATATCAGACGGCGACGTTACTGTCGTTTGTTGATGTATGGCTTCCGTTGTGCACAGTATAACTTAAGTTTGCATTTGTGGATGCACCGGCGTACAGTATTCAACGATAATGGCTTCCCGAAGAAATCGCGGGCCCACGTGGCTATGTCCGTAATCGCAGCATTCCTATGCGTGACGCAGTGACGTCGGAGGATCCGAAGAGCTCGAGCATTCAGAATAGGTTTTCTACCTTGGCCTTTCCGAACTGTGATCTCACCACTATCTCGGTAGCACTTGATAATATTATGTACTGTAGATGATGACAGGTTAAATCTTCTGGCTATTGTACGCTGAGAAACGTTGTTTGTGAATTCTTGAATGATTCGAACACGAAGATCTTCGCTAACTGGCTTGCCTCGACCCATCGTTCCGAATAAGTTACGTGAACGACGGATGGCAACTGTTATTTATACGGAATGTAGTACGACGTCATCATTCTAGATTATTCCCGAACAGTTCGGAAGGTTCCACTACTAACGGCGCTTTCTACAACATATGTCCCTACTATTTTGGAACGTGTTGCAACACCACCATTCAAAATGAACGTCCCGGCCACGATACAAAATGTTTTGGTGCACACAGTATATTTATGTCATTTCATAAATGTATCTGCTATTTTGTATTCGCGAGAAAGTTTTTTTACATCATCCCTTTTTGTTTTTTCTATATATTTTGCACTGTCCCAACTTTTTTGGAAATGAGTATTGTATAATAATATCATGAAATCACAGCGAGATCGGCAGATTGAATAAGATACTCCATTTGCTTTGCTGATCTTTTATTATCACATCATTAGTATCTTCAGTTAAAAACTTTATGAATTATACCACCAACGTGCCAACCAATTGCACCACTATGGACATGAAAGTGAACCGCTATTTATATGACCTTAGAGCTTGGTTGGAGCAGTTACCTAGTTCGCAGGCTGGGACTATCTTTCTTAAGGCTTAATATTCAATAAAGAATAATTCATAAGATGTTCAGTGAGGGTTTTTATCATACGCCATACCTCAGCTGTTACCTCAGCTGTTCAAATTAATGATGAAAAATAATTGGTTGGTGCGTTGACGGTCTGAGCCAAAGGTTCCTGGTTCGAATCCAGGCTGTGGAATTTTCTTTCCTATTTTTCATCATTAATTTTAACAGCCGAGTTATGGCGTATGATAAAAACTCTCCCTGAACATCTTATGAATTATTATAAATTATGTTTTGGCTTCTGATGAGAGCTTTTATTCTGTAAGAAATTTTTGTTTCTATCAATTTTTTTTTTTTTTTTTTTTTTTTTTTTTTTTTAGAAGATGTTAAACGTTTCATTGGTAACTGCCACATTCATAAACATGGCTGCTAGTAGAGGCAAATTAGCATTCATAACACAATCTATCAATGATTCTTGATTACTGATAAACAGTATGAACTTAAAGAAAAATTAATTCAAGCTTTCTACATGTATTCAGTTTTTTTGTTTTTTTTAAACATCGAAATCTGACATGCATGTGCCAGCAGTCACTTCCCCCATAGGCAGCCATATTTATGAATGTGGTGGTTGCCAATAGTATTTGAGATTTGAAATATCACATCATAGTCCAGAAATATAAGCCCACACAAAAAATCTGCCAGTATTGAATTTTTTTCTGAAAACGTTTTATTTTAAGAAAAAAATCAAAAATTGATCAAAAACATGAAACTATCATTTGTATTTAATGAAATTAAATTTATGCTTTTTTTTTATCCTGAAACATAAACTCATTCTTTTTATTTTTTAAATTTTATAATGTGATTATGAACATTCGGATCTCGATTTTGGAAAAGGGGGGATTGATGTGGAAAAAAGGGGAAATATTTAAAATTTTAATATATTATTGTGTATTAATTTTTCTATAAGACAGAGGAATTTCAAATGCTGTTTGTATTATTCTAAAATTGTTTTGTACATTTAATTTCATACAGAGGAATAATCATTAATAATACTAATACGTGACCATCGAAATTGGGGAACATTTTTGGGGTATTTATTATAAAAGGAGGGAAATGAAACTTATTTCATTCGAAAGATACTGTGCCATAGAAGCGCAGAAAATAAAAAACAAGTCTCTTCGACCACAATTAGCCGAGATATTAATTAAAAACCTATACTGATAGGATGCAGTGAGAGATGCTTTTCAATAATATTCGCAGTTACAATTCATCCTTTACACAATTGGTCGAATTTCGAACACGGGCGATACTAGTTGAAATAAATCTATGAGATATTTAGTCAATGCTCCAGCACTCACATTTGTAGTCATCAGCATAAATTATTTATTCATACTGTAACTATATACAAGACTTATGCCTTCCTTATGGCATCTTCAGTTGTAATTTTACATTTAGCAAAGATTCTAAAGTTCTTATACAAATGTTATGAGAGAAAAAACATTATTTCTGTGTGTCACAATTGTCATTGTTATATTTAATATTTTATTTTTACAATGAAAAATTTTTTTGATTATTTAAATTCCACCAGGGTGTCTACCAACCGGGAAAACCGGGAATTGTCAGGGAATTTTGAAATGTCTCAGGGAATTTTTATTTTCAGCATAAAAGTCAGGGAAATTCTTGTGCTTTTTCCAGGGGTCGGAGTTGTCCTGAAATTCCTGAAAATCCTTAATTTTTTTTTTCTGTTCTTAAACTCCCTGAATTTATACATTTAATCTTGAAAATCCTGATAATTTCCATAATGTTTCATAAATAAATTCTTTTGCAAACAGAAGCATGGATTATGTAAATAAATGTCATCTGTGAATAGAAGTGCCATGCGTTTGAAAGCTTGAATAACCAATCAGAATGTTATTCCATCTACTTTTTTGTTGGAAATTTTACGTGTGTCTAAAAAGCCCGACCGATCAAAGCCCGTCGAAAAGCTCGATTTGGAGCCACCAGTGACTGACTCGAAAGTTTGACTATTTTTTTTGTCCGATTGACACGGAAACAATGCAGGCATACGTAGCTGGCTTTATTCTTTATTCATTTTAAATTTACTCCTGATTATGGACGACCCTCGATTCATAAAGTAATGACCGGTTGCGACTTTTTTTTGGGGGGGGGGGGGGGGGCTGCATTTCAAAATAAAAAAACATTGAACAGAATTGGTGATGGAACGACCAACTTAGCGAATACAGTAACGATGCTTTTAATTAACAGGCATTCTAAACCGGTTTTTATTGCTTTCAAAACACTAAAATGTCCTGAAATTGTCCTGAAATTTAAGCAAAATTGGGTCCTTAAATTTCTATTTTCACCACTCCGACCCCCATTGGAGTGATTTCTGTCGGGTTGCATTGCAACAATCCCTCGCGGCTCGTAGTTTTCTTTGATAAGAGAACAGTTGTTAGGGTTATCTTTTACCCCAACTCCAAGTTAACATCAACACTTTTAAAACCAAAACAACACTGCACATTCCAAGTAAGTAGAACTGCTCTTTATTTTCCCTGGCCTTGGGGCCTTTCCCGTTAACCTGTCTTATGCCAGGCGGCCAAGTAAGCAATGGTTTGCCTTCTCTCGCCCCGACGTCTCACCTCCCTAATCTTGCCGCCGCTGCTCCTTCTTGCTCGACCGATACGAATCTAGGTCTTGACATGACCAAACATAGAAATAAACGTAAACCTATACCCGATTCATCAGAGAATAAAGACTCCCAAAACCCAAACAGCGAGACCAGTGATGAGGCCAATTCGAGGTCCAATTGTCCTGCCTCAAAGATCGCCAGAGCGGACCCTCAACCTGACTCAGCTGTCCCTCAGCCTCAGCCTGACCACTCTATGGTTCCTGATAAACCCACTGAGCTCCCACCCCCACGCTCCTCTTTAGAGAACGCCCAGGAGACTGCTAGGAAACTAGATCTGGCGGTGAAGCCTTGGCTATATGTGTCTTCCACTGATAATCTGAACAAGAAAATCATCATTCCGCCCCACACTTTTCGAGAGATCCTATGGTCGACAATCGGATCTACCCCTGTTTTTTCTAGTTTAAGATTCGGTTCATTCTTAGTGAAATTCCATTCCACAGCCCAAGCTAAAAATTTCCTCAGATTCTCACGCATAGGTAGCTACAATCTTTCCTTCACCGTGCCGAACTATCTCACCTCTACAGCATGCGAGATCGCAGGCGTTCCGATCGAGGTAGACGTAGAGGACTTCAAACAGAACTGCAACATAAGACAACACATCAGATTTGTTAGGAAAGTTTCCCCCCAGTTTCAGGGAGCAACGTACTGCAAACTGATAATCTTCTTAGACTCTCCTCACCTTCCAACTAAAAT
>JAHWFO010094270.1:352048-403293 GCA_023313115.1 Rhysida immarginata
GTTGTGGTTAAAGAGTGTTTTATTTCTTGTATTAGTTAATGATGCAATACAAGATACACTTTTGCCAGTGAAATTACTTTTGTGCTGTCTCTTGCTGTCGAACTTCACCCGTTTTTAATAAAGTTTCAAAGTGATTCCCCCATGACACCCCTTTTACATGATCCTTTCAGACATCTTTTGATTACCCTGATGAAACATGTAGCCCAAGTTCCAGTGCTAGAAAAGAATCAGACTGATTGTGGACTCCTAAAACTTGCATTTACCGATGACAATCGGATAAGTGTACAAGATATCCAGTTGGGCCTCGCAACCTCAGCTGAACTAAAAAAGTGTTCAAAAGTGAGTAATCTGCAAATTTTAAAATTAAAATGGAGCTGCAGACCTTGTATCATAAAATGCATTAAAAAGATTATTGAAAGACCTCCATTAAAGTACGAGCTTACGCGTGGTATTTCTTGCTTCTCACCAGCTGTTGCAAATATTTTGCAAATATTTAATAGAATTTATCTTTTCGTTCATTTCTTTAAATAAGTGTTACTAAATAGCAAAACTATTTAAATATAGTACTAATTTAAATATTATTAAAGCTATTATTAAGTAGAAAAAAAATCCGCACAGTATTTACCTTCGATAAGCACAACACGTGGTCACAACAGGAAAAATTTGTTAGGGCAACTAAATATAATTAGCCGCGATTTAATTGGTCACTGAAAATACTGAAAAACCCACACCCTCAGCAACGTCATTTGGGGCTGTGAAGATTGCAGCCCAAAATCCATGTAAATTACGCGTTATCCCCATTACCATAAAAATATGAATATTAAAAGTGATTATTTTGTTGTAAATTGTTAACTATAAATAATAGTAAATAAAATTTTTTAAAGCATGTACGTTTACTGCATAATACATAAATAATTCTAGGAACTATATTTCAGATGCGCATGGACACTGGTCTTCGCGCTGTTTCTATAGTTCATTCTTCACTGGATTGAGTGATTAGGTTCGGGCTGAATTGAATGCAGCCCCAATGTTGAGTATCATAGCCATTCTAGCCCAAGCTCCAGCTCACATAGCACACGGACTATAGCAAAATACAACTATAGTTATAAAAATTGCTTTCGAATGATACTGTATGACAAACAAGAAAATAATGGTTTTAGAGAAATATATAAAAAAATTAAGAACAGCTATAATAAAATGTAACTTTCATTTTACTGGAGGGGATGCAGCCCTGCAGCCCCTATGGACGAGCCACCACTGAAAGAGGATTTGGCTTCAAAGGATTTTTACCTGTTTCCTCTCCTTTGGCTGAAAATTGAATTTTTTTCTGACAAAGAAGTGATAACAGCTGTAAAAGCCTAATTAGATCAGCAGAAACTTCAGTTTTATTTCACTAGAATAAACAAATTGGTCCAGCAGTCAGACAAATGTCTGAATCAACTTGATTTTTTTGGAAAAATAGTATTAAATAATAATAGTATTTGTGAGTCTTTTCAACATATACCGTAATATTCACCTTTTCTTTATAGTGAATGACTTTTTTTAATGCAACAAGAAATCTTTTTTACTGATCGACCCTCGTAAATAGGCCATTAGAAATAATATATTTTTGGAAAAAATTATCATTTGCATTGATTTGATATGAATAACTTCTTTTTATTGTTTTTAGGACAGTGTGGTATGAGCTTTTGTGTGGGGAGTGGCCATTTAAAGGACAACCTCCTGAATCAATCATTTGGCAGGTTGGTCGAGGAATTAAGCAATCTCTAGCATCAATCCAGGCAACTCGTGATGTGAAGGTAACTTAATAGATTATAACATTACTGAAAAATTTTTCAGTGTAAAATTTCAACACTAATAAAAAATTCAAGATCATGGGATAGGGCCAGCTTTGTTGTATAAACGAGT
This sequence comes from Rhysida immarginata, assembly GCA_023313115.1. Classification (NCBI taxonomy): domain Eukaryota; kingdom Metazoa; phylum Arthropoda; class Chilopoda; order Scolopendromorpha; family Scolopendridae; genus Rhysida; species Rhysida immarginata. The sequence goes on from JAHWFO010094270.1 coordinate 353,957, forward strand.
AAATAATGCAAAGTATCTAAAGCAGTTGTAGCCAAGCACATGAAAAAAGAAATGTAAATAGGTAACAATTATTAAACATTATATAATTTGCAGTATAGAACAACAGAAATACAGAGGGATACAACAAAAATATATATACTCACTGTAAGGAACGAAAACTATTTGTGTTTGTTTTACATTTAAATACTGAACACACATTTAATACTGTCGTCAAAATGTTATTCTAATATTTCTCTATCTTTTACTATTTCAAAGAGTCTGTTCTAACTGCTTGCCATGAATCTTCCCAATAAGAACTATCTTTCAATAATTATCTTCATTAAAATATTATTTTTTCCTGGATATTTACTTTTCAAACCCGTTTATCCGTTAGGGTCGCTGGGGCAACAGCCCTATGGAGGATCTCTGGCGATCGCGTTCTTTCGCCATCAGGTACATGTCCACCCTGGTAATATCCAAGCGACTTGAACCCAGATTCTCCATGTAGTCTACCACCTGGTTCTAGGCCGACCCCTAGGTCTCTTACCTACCGGCTTGGAAAATAACAACTGCCTACGAAGACCAGTTTGCGGCATCCGTATCACGTGGCCATACCAGCGTAACTGAGATCTCTCAATGCGGAGAAGTAGCAGCTCAACACTTAAAGACTCCCTTATTGTGCTGCTGTGCACTCTGTCTAGTAGGATAACACCTGCCACACTTCTCAGAAATCTCATTTCGGCTGCTTGTACCCGCGATCACACTCTTTCGGTCATTACCCAAGACAAAGATTTGAAGATGGACAGTTTGGTTTTGTATCCCAGCTCACGTTTCGTTACCACGGATCGCCACAGTTCACGTCTGACACAGCTTGCTGCACCGATCTACGCATCCAACTCTTTTTTTTCCCGCTGCCCATCACTCGTGAATGCAATCTCGAGATACTTGAACTTCTCCACCTGTCTCAGTGGAACTCCCCTAACATGGAGAGCGCACTGAGCAGGCTATCTTGAAAGGACCAGAACCTCAGTCTTAGCCACACTGATCTTCATCCCAGCTTCTTCACATTTGGCTGCAAGCCGGTCTAGTGCATGGTGAAAGTTAGTGCGAGAAGATCCAAGGAGGACAAGGTCGTCAGCAAAGAGCAACCTCTCCACTAAGCAGTCGCCACACAAACAGGTTCATTACCTCTTCTGCCGGTGTCTCTCCAGTCCATAAAGATAATGAACAAGAGGGGCAACAGTACGCACGCTTGGCGGAAGCATGACTTATAGTCCAGAAAATACGGTATGGGAAAAACATCAGATCAGATGTTGTCTCAGCAGTCATAATCAAAATTGCTTATAACATTTCAACTGGTAAGCCATGCAAGAGGACAGACTTGTAAAAATCATAATTGCTATGGCAAACTACATAAGTAAACAATGATTATAATAAGGGCAGAAAGCAAAGCAGACACCAAATGTAAATTTTCATTATAATAAATACAATAAATTATTACAATTTGATAAGGAATAAAAGCTAAAAAGAAACAATGTCTACAGTCATGGGTATTTTATTTTCCTAATGGATACAGTACTGCTTAGCAGATGCACATATCATTAAACATTCAAGGTCTGTAAGATATCTCTCTCTCTCTCCTTTTTTTTTTAATATATATAGTATTGCAGCAATCCATCAGTCCATGCGAAAACCTCCAACAATCCTTTTTATACTAATCTCACCATTTAGCAACAACATTGTAACATAGTACAGTCAAACATCGCTACAAGGATATCCATAGGACTGGAAGAAAATACCCTTAAATGTGGAGTATCCTTTTATCCAGAGTTACCAAGGATAGATAAAGTCCCCTATTTGCCTTCGGGACAAAACCTTCATTGCAATATGAGGTGTAGCGTGGTCTTTACATCCCTGAAGTTTCAGAATAAATCGTCATGTATTTTTCTAAATATTCGATAAAACTTCTAAAATCAAGTGTCCAATTACTTTTGGGCAGATACTGTATATTGCTTATTATCATTGATTAAGTCCAAATGAAGTGACTATGAAAGAAAAATGAATTGAAACATACGAAAAACAATATGTTGTATGGAAAAAGTAGAATAGTTTATACTTTTATCTTAATGATTTGTAAAGTTTGCAAATTATTCACATTCCCCCTTCTCCAAATCAAATATTTAATTTGTTCTTTCTTAAATTTGCTTATTTCCTAGGATATCTTAATGACTTGTTGGTCTTTCAAGCCAAATGAGCGACCTGATTTTTCTCAGTTGTTTAATATGTTTGAGAAACTTCCCAAGAAACGCCTGGCTCGCAGTCCATCTCATCCCATCCACTTATCTCGTTCAGCTGAGTCGGTTTTTTGACCAAAAATGCAAGTTGATAATGTTAATAAAACAAAAAATAAAAGAAGATGCAGAGGAAGAAAATAAGCATCAAGGCAAAGAAAGGAGCTGAAATATTTGTTAAAGGGATTTGTGTGAGAATGTAAGAAAGCAATTGAATTTTATTCCTATATAAACTAGCCATGTTAGTTTCATAACAATGTCTTTTATGCAGCAAGTTTCTTTACAAACATCCATGATATTTGCATATTTACAGTAATAAAAATAATAACGATGATAATAATAATAAATGTCATAAACTTCTTATGAAGTGGAAGACTGTAAATTTATTAAGAACTGAAATTGGAAAAGCCAAATCAAAATCAAATACATTTACAACAATTTTATCATTTACTTTAAATTATGCATTATATTGTTAAGAAATTTGAACCCATTTCTACATCGTCGTCTTATGGAATGAAAATATATATTGCTTTAGAGGTTTGGGGTTATGCTTTTATTGAAGGAAGCATTGATATAAGCCGTTAATTATCTTTTTTTTTTTTTAAATTATTAGATATGGAAATATTATGTATAAGGAGAAAAAACATACGTAAATTGTTTTTGAAACATTTCTTGATATGAGCTATTCTTGTTTGTTATTGTTGTCGTTATTATTTCAGTTGAGTAAGAGGCAATTTGTAATGCACAAAAGATCGTTTTATTTTCTCGATGAAATTTTTTCTTGTAAGAATTCAAATATTAAATAATAATCAAGGAAGAGTCTGCAACACAATATTTGAATATCTATGGGGTGTAGCTATACATTGGTGATGAAATGTACTTGGCTTTGATTGTAACTTTAAAAAGTGGATGTTAAGTGCAAACGATAATAATAATAATGAACATGTTAATTCTATCTATGCCAAATCAATACAAATATTCAAGGATTATTTAAATTTATTCTAAGCAGGGGGAAAATAATGAAACTTTCCTTTTTGCATGATCTCTGTGATTTTATCAAATGCTAATGCAAATCAACAACATTACTTGTAATGCGGTCTGTTAATTATTGTAGATAAAACAATTAAGAAGAGAATCTTTAGGCTTATGTTTTGAAGATGCCAGAATGTGATTTTTTTTTTAATATTATTTTAACAAAAAAAAAAAAAAAATCAAATTCCATGTTGTATTTTTTTTTTTTTCTTTTTTATATTTTTTTAAGGACAGTAGTTTTCTTTATGGGATTTGAGAGATTTGATTATTAATCTGTTTGTATAATATTTTATGTAGTACGATTTATTTTATTTGAAGAATTTTGTTAATTTTTTTTTTATATTACTTCTCCTTCCTCTCACGAAGTATTTATTTGAAAACGTCACTGAATATATGCCAAGTCCGAATTTAGTACAAATGTAATTATAATTTTTTTTTCCTTGTGTTAATTATTTTATTACCTATTTCTGTGAATTTTATTTTCCTTTTTAATTTTTAGACTGATAATTAAGAAATTATGAATTGTAAAGATTCCCCTTTTCCTCATCATTTATTTTATTAAGGAAAGCATTATTTATTACGGTAAAGTGCAATATTGATATGATATAGGTCTCTTTATTTTATTTTTTTTAAATTTTTTAATATTCACACCATGTATTTTTTTATAAAATTTTTATTCCACTGCAACTCTTAGTGGAATATAGGCTCACTAATTTTAATTTTGTAAGGTCATAACATCATGACTTAATTGACCAAAATAAGGGAATTATTAGGGAGAAACACACATTAACTTTATATATTTTTTTTTCCTTTTCCGTTATTGGTTTTGGTTATTCAAAGCTAGTTTTCATATAATTTTTATTTAAATTGTGTTATTGACCAATTAGCATTGTATTAAGTTTTTATTTTAAATCACATTTGAAGACCCAGCAATTTTTTCATAATTTCAAATACAAAAAAAACTTAAAAAATATTTTCTAGTTTGTGTCGATTGTATTTTAGGTTTTTTGTTTTTTTTTTTAATTAAATTTTATATAGTGGATTTTTTTTATAACTTAGAAGGAACTTTCCCAAGAATGAAAGCATTAATAATAAACAGAATTTGTTTCAGTTAATGGGACTGATGCGTTTCCTAGAAGTCCTTTTGTGATTTGTAATGTTTTTTAATGATGAAATAATTTGGGTTTTCATAAATTAGATTCCTTTAAAATGAACTTCATTCCCTATGGAAGATTTTTTCTAAGCTATAGGCTAGTTTTCTTTTTTCATTTTCTTTTCTTAATTTATTTTAAATTTGTTCAAAAGGGAAACTAAAGAAATCCCAAAGATGTATAAATTTGCAAAACCCTGGATATGTTTTATAAAGCTAGACCATTACAAACATTCCCATGATTTCCTTTTTTATGCACCAAGAACTCTTGTCAAACTTTATAAGATTATCCTATGTGGTATTTATTTAAGACTTTCTGTTCTTTTTTTGCATTTAGCACATATGCCATTTGTAATGATTTGTAAATATAAGGGAAAAAATTATTTTTTTTTAATCATTTTAAAACTGTATCTGTTGTATTGAAGTCTTTATTTTTTTTTGAAAAATGAGATTTCATTTATTTTGAAATGCAAATTATGTACAACTGTAAATAAATGTAAAACACCAATTTTTAAATGAACATTATAAATGCATTGAATTGCACTTAGCAGACAGTGAAGACAACATGCAAATTTGTTTTTGTTGAGTTTATGTTTTTTGTATAGTAAAGTTTCACTGAAGATGATTTAATAATTTTAAAACTTTTAATAATTTATTTCTTCAAGTGGTTATAAATAATCTTGTAAATAAACTATTTTTTCCCTATTGTGTGTAAATGTGAATAAAAGAAAACATAATGTGGATCAGTTAAAGAATTATTAATGAATTTCTGTCTCTTTTGTTTTATTTATTTATTGTTATCTTTTTTATTTTTTTGCAAAATGTTGTACAAAAAAAAGGAAAAAGTGAATATAAAAGTATCTTTTGCCATAAATATTGTTGCATAATTTATTTCACTTAAGTATTCACTGACACTAGGAATAGATGAGAAATATGAACACCTTCCCTGGATTTTGAGATTTTGGCCATGCAAAGCAAAAATCAAATTTTTCGCAAAGTGCAGTCGTATTCTTGCCCAACAATTTTTTAGCTGTTGACCAAATGTTTTCGGGTCTGAGAGACAATGTGCTATTATCCCTTCTGGGTATTCATTTATAAATGCTAATATAATAAATATATAAAATCGAAAACACAGAAAAAGTAAAAGAGTATTATTTTATCAAGCTCTTGGCCCAGCCAAAATAATCCTCTTTGTCACACATCTATAATTCCTTAAAGTGCCTCCATGCTGCACTAAAATTATCATAATCAAAAGAATTCAAATATACCTTGTATAATTTATGGTGTTTATTTTGCAAACACTTTAGTTGACTTATATCTGATTGAGTTCAGTTGGGCAGAGATGCACAATTAGAAGCAGTCCCAAAATATCTAGTATTCGCATTCCTTTTAATTTTTGCATTTAATTTTAGGAATAAATAATGAGATAGCATGTCTAAGGGTAGATTCAATGATGTTCCAAGCCTCATCTACTTCATCCAACCTGCTTAAAGATGCCCAGTCGCAGTCTGAAAGAAATTTATATAATGAATAGAAGTCTCTTCTTCTAAAGTCGTAATCGGTATCCACTAATTTAGGGATTTCGATGATCAATGCAGGATGAAAATATCCACTTTCCTATGGTGATAGTTGATAGATGAAAATATCCACTTTCAAATATCAACATAGGATTATTGTCGGGAAAAACCTTGAAAGGTACACTCGAAAACATTTGATAAAGTGCGTTCCCCATATGATTAAACACAGTAATAAAGTTTGAAACATTAATCTCTCAGCTCCAAAATTTGGTGACAAGTTGTCTAGATTTTGCAAAATAGGCCGAATTAATATAAATTTTATCATCCGAATAGTTAAAATCTCCAACAATAATGGAATCTTTGAAATCATCGAAGATAAAATCGGCAAATTCGTCACAAAAAAAAACAAGAAAACTGATAATCCACAGAAGAAACCATTCCATAAATTATTGGAGATTTATCCAGAGAGGCACTATGACTGCGTATAGTTACTCCAACCACATAAATATATCTACAATAATAATAATATTAAATTATTGGGACACTTCAGCCAAATTTACAGGCCAAAGAGCCAAAAATGTTTACACGGATCTTACACGCCTTAATTTTTAGCTATGGGTACTGTAAAGGATAAGATCTACTGTAAGCAACCATAACCTGGACACATTTTGGGACTAGCTTAAAGCAGCATGTGCAGAAATCACTGTAAATATTGGTGAGAGTTACTGAAGTAGTAGTGGCCTGTACTCAGAGATGCAACAGTGCTGAAGGCCATCAATTTGCGCATTTACTCAAAAGATCAATAAATTAAAAATGCAAACCAATAATTACCTTTGAAGTACATTAAATAATTTAAGCCACTTCGGACAGGTAATCCTCACAAAAATGAGGAGAAATGGAAAAAGCATTAAAATGAACAAAACTTTGGTATGTCGAAAAATATCTAATGAGTTATATATATTTATTACTTTATTAAAGAAAGATGTCAGTGTTACGAACATTGGTTCTCCAAAAAATTGTTTTTAGAGAAAAAAAGCAAAATCTTTTGCATCTGGGAATACTTAATCCAATATGTTCAAGTAGACGAGGAGCGCAAATTTGGCCAGTCAAAGTAGATTTTAAAAAATTCGAAAAGTGACTGTTGATTTTAATTTAATAATTAGGATAGTTAAATTTGTTTGATAAAAGCTAGTAATTTTCTTTTCTAAAAGAGTAAAATGATGCTGTGTTTGACCAGAGAACCAAATTATAGAGCCATAAATAATTTTTGGCAAAACTGTTATTTTAAGTAAAGCTTTTGAATGTTAAAGAGCTATTGTAAAAATTCGTTAATCTCTTAATTTTCTGATCCTACGACTGGTCCATTTTTATACATATATAAAAACATTTCATATAGTAAAGAAATTATATAGTTTTTATTTATTTTTTGGGTTCTCCAGCATGAATTAATCAATTTCTCCTAACAATCTATGGTAAATCGATTATTGGTTAACGAACAATTTGGGTAGCGAACACCCATTGTATTATAAACAGAAAGTGCATTGAAATCTTCGAAACGACTTGCAAACTTCATTTCAGGTAAATAAACATCTTTGTAAACGCACGGTTTAACAAATGTTTTTCCTCCTGAAGTGTGTATACATTTTGAAACGCTCTGTATACAAGTCAAAGAGGCCACCTCTGCCAAATATACAGGGTGTTTTAAGAGGTATAATCCAAATTTCACACATGAGACAGGAGGCATGAAAGTGAAACAGATTCTGTTAATACTGAGGAGTCGGAACTCAAGGCCAAGGTAACATTAGAGGGGGAACAGTAATCAGAAAACACATGAGTAAGTATGCACTGTGCACACTTTTATTATGGAACTGCAAATCCACTGAAGCTTGACAAAAGATGCTCAAAATGTGAACCAGCCATGGCCTGACATGCATAGTATTGTCGCAACATGGACTCCCGTATGTGGCCAAAGATTCCGGGCATTTCTCTGATGTCATCTGAAGCAACTGTGATGCAAGCTGCCAGATCTTCAATGCTTGTCATAGGTGTTCGGTACACAACTGATTTCATGTGGCCCCCAAAAAAGAAATCCATTGGATTGAGATCTGGTGACCTAGGAGGCCATGCCGCAGGTCCACCTCTTCCGATACAGTGATTGCCAAATGTTGCATGAAGGTAATTGCGCACATCACGGCTAAAATGAGTGGGTGTTCCATCATATTGGAATAGTCAAGAGCACATCCTTTAAAAGCCCGTGTTCCTTGCCAAAGAACTGCAACCTGTTTGTACTGTGCCATCATTTGGATGCTTTATCACTTATCATTTGCTCCACCATTAACTTAACAATGGTTGAGTTCCGACCCCTCATGTATTAATAGAATCTGTTCACCTTCATGCCTCCTACCTGTGTCTGTGTGAAGTTTGGATTATACCTTTTGAACCACCCTCTATAAAGTTTAAGTGGTGGAAATGTCATAAAGACAATTTAATGCCTGGGCAGTACCCATTATAAGGTATTCTGCTGGTATAATCGACTGGATTCAGTTGAACTTGAAAATCTAGAAAGACTAAACCTAATGACAATGCATTGAGCCTTACACCTAAAAATTGATGTTAACCAATTGTATATACCAAGATGGTGGCAGATGACTCCTATAACTGAAACAGAGTGCGGAGGAAGAAAAGCATAGATTGAGTGATTACATGGGGAAAAGTGAAGGGCTGTTGCAAAAAGAAATTAATCATGGGAAACTCTTAAAGACAAAACATCTAAAAGCTAAATATAGAAGGAAACAATCAATGCACAGTAAATACTTAAAGGATAGAGGGAAAAGCCGATCAAAAACCTACGTTGAGCTGGTTAAGAGCAAGGATGTTGAAGAAAGAAAATGAAGGATTCATTTTGGTAACTCAAGAAAAAGCTCTATCAACTAATTGCATGAAAGCTAAAATTCAGCACATAACCAAGAACAGTAAATGCAGACTTTGCAATGAGAAGGATAAAACAGTTGACCACTTAATCAGAGGATGAGTAAAATATCGGAAACTGACTATTTCCAATGCCAATATCAGAGTTGCGAAAATTATCTACTGGAAACTCTGCTAGAAATTTGGATTCGAATGCAGCAAAAAGCACTGGAACATCAGACAAAGTTCCGGAAAATGAGACCTTACCAGATGAACCTCATTGTCTGTCGTGACTGTTTCCCTCACAGGAAATGATCCAGGCGACAAAACAAATGATAGTATGCAGGAGATAAGCCCATGGAATAGGCAGGACGAGGCACTACTTCATAGCCAAAGCATTTAATGTCAGCATTGTTTGTTGAGTGACGTGAGGGCAGGCATTGTTCTGGAGCAGAAGAACAGCATATCTGTTTGCCAAAGTTGGTTGTTTCTGCAGCAACTTCTGGTATATCTGTTCAATTCAGAACAATAACATTCTCCATTGATGATTTGGTCTCTTGCAAAGACACTCTGATGAGTTTCCCAGCTGTGGACCACCACATGATAAAAAAAATCTAACATGTGATATCAAAAGTATACTATAAATTTTATAAAAATTATAATACTTTATAGGTTCCACCCGACATCTATATATTGCCAAATTTGTAAACAATTCCCATTTTATTCAAAATTTCATTACAAATTATTTTGCCTTTACATAATGTAGAGGTGGCTTAGGATGTCATCTAGGAGGTTGAGCCTTGCTTAATCATTGTGCAGATCGTTTACAATTATCATAAATGACCCACTTTTCATCACTGGTGAATATTCAGTACAGTAGACATTCCTGTTTATTTTGGAAAAAGCCTGCTCCCAGCAGTTTGCCAGTTCATGAGGTACCCATATGTCCATTTTATTTACTGTGCCACCACAACCAGACACCAAACAACTGTCATGTAGTGAACACCTACCTCTACTGCTATCTCACGACACATGTTTTGCAGATCAGCTTCAACTACACTTAAGAGAATACATGTATCATCAGAAACTGAACAAATCAGTGGCCAGGTGCTCTGCTTTGGCAGTCCAATCTCCACTTTGAAGCTTCACAAACCATCAGTGAACAGTTTGTTTGTTGTCTACGTTCTCCCCAAATTCTTTGTTAATGTTCCGAGTGGCCCAATTTAAATTCATACAGGAAGAAGACTTTCAAATCATAATTCTCTCCTAGTTTACTTACACCCGGGCAAGGCAAACCTGAAATTTGTTCATTGCCTATCTGCTGTCTATCTATCTACCTATCTACCTATCTATCTATCTATCTATCTATCTATCTAGACATAGGAAATATGTGACATAATGTGATTGTTCTTCTGTTACTTCCACTTTGTCATAGGAGAACAGTCTTCAATGCTCTATCGCTCATTCCCACAGTCTTTATCAAATATGAATCAATAAGATTTTGATACCAGTTTCTTTTTGTAAGCAAATAGAGGAAATTGCTGAGTCATGAGGTGCTTTTCGCAACAAAATTGAGTTCATGTAATCGATGTAAGAGGAGTCAGTTTATAAACAAGTCTGTTATTATATTTGGTGGTTAGTCTCAGCTTATTTATCTTTAATAGTTTTATTCTGGTGAATAGTGCTGTATGACAAGTAGTGAAATAAAGGCCCAGGAACGTGTAAACCATATTATAAAAATATAGTAGTGTTTTTTAATACGAGTTCAACGTGTTTCGAGTAACATCTCATCATCAGGAACTATGAACGACTACCTCTTACTGCTAAACCATATGGTCAAGGTGGTATAGGCCAACTTGCAGGACTTGTAGTAGAATCATTTAATTAAATCTAATGGTTGCATTCTGGTCAATATTGCTGTATGACAAGTAGTGAAATATAGGTCTAGGAATAGCAATATGGTAGTGTCTTTTAATACGAGTTCAATGCATTTCGAGTAACATCTGATGATGAGTAGCTTGACTCATTTCATCTTTTGTTAAAAAAAAAAGCACATAACCATTTAAAATATATCTATATTGACTTAACGTCATAATGATTGAATCAATCTGTTAATTGAAGTTCATACTAGAATAAAATATTGGTTCAAGAATTTCATCACTATTTTATTTTCAAGAAATTAATCCCCCCCGAGGAGGCTATAGGAAGGTAGCGGAAGCCCTTAGTTCATCTATTTTTACCCCTTTATCTGCACTTTTTAACCCTCCAGTCCCCCAATTTTTTTTATGAAAAATTTTTTTTTCTCAAACGTACCATTTAGAAAATGTAAAAAATGCTCTATTTTTTTTCCTTTGTCATCATTTCTGATCAAATAATATATCATATGCCATATGTTGCCATAGTTCTAAAGACCAAATGTCTGTCAGCTCCACAACTCCGACCCCATTGGGACAATTTGGCCCGTACTTCATAGTAATGTAGGTCTTGCCTAAAGGGATCTGCATATCAAATTTCATTTCTTTACTACCTAAATACCACTAGATCACTTGGTCCCCTCTAACTTCCACTCCTGTAACTGACCCAGTAGACTAATCAAAATCAAACTAAAAGTGAAGTAGGACATGCCTATGGTAAGTTATGCTCGGAATTTCAACCTTCTATGTCAAAAAATGTGGAAAAGGCGAAGGGAACGAACAGACAGACATTTTAAAATCAATAAGTCTGACATTCTTCTGCTACTTAAAAAGGATGCTTTTATTCTTTTCTTTATTCAGTCATATGTCTTATCAACATACCATTATGAAAAATAATTTACACCTTTGTCAATATTGATTCTTGGATATATGTATTTATTGTCACTCGGATGGAAATATTATGTTAAAATAAATAATCTGGATTATAGGGTCATCAGTTATGAACAAGCATGATTGGACACCATCTCAATCCATGATCTGAACCTCAGTAAGTGATGAAGCTAATGAAATTTTTCTGTCATCAGCAATTTTCATATTTTTTTGGCCAAACACCTATAATTTCTAATTCAGAACTGCATTGATGATTTAATATTGAAATGGTGAACGTCACATAAAAAAGCAAGGTGCTGCTTCCATAACTCCTCATCTGAAAAATTCAATAACCAGAGAGTCAAAGCCAGTGCAGGTCCAAATGTGAATAAAGCGATAGAGGTTCCTATCAAATGGCTTGAATAAATAATAAAAAAGACAAGTATGGATAATTGTAATGGTAAACTTAGAAATAAAAAACTCTTTCACCACAACGATAAAAGAGTTTTATATCGTTGTGGTGAAAGAGTTTTTTATTTCTAAGTTTACCAAATGGCTTGAAGTTAATTAGTCCATGGCAGAGAATCAAGGTTTAAATTTTCCTTTTCGACTAATTTTCTAGTTGTGTGTTAAGATGATCAACTGTACTACCCTACCTTTTTAGTTGTTGTATTCCAAATGTATGTGTTTTTACTCTTTTTGGGTCTTCAAATCATTAAATTCTTTTTTTATTCTTTTGATATTTAAATTTAGCACCATTTCACTGGATTACAGTGGCCTATAGTTTTAAGACTATTTGCTAGATGGTAATACAACTTTGGGTATTGGAAATGACAACTGGAATTGACCCAAATGTGTGGATTTCCAGCTTCGTGCACACTTTTTGCCTAATTTTCCTGTTTTCCAACGAAAACCACCCAGTGAAAAATCACAATTACAGTCGAACCTTGACTATCATTCCCAGATACTGTTTATCGTTTTCCCAGAACCATAATTGCTTTTTGTTGGTCCTTGTGCAGCTGCTATTGAAAGCATGCTAATAAAACCCGCATCCATTGTTCCTTGAACTGTCGTTCTCCTGCATGTAACAAAGAAAATCCATTAAGAATTTTTGGTCCCAAAGGAGACCAAGAATTATTGGTTTAATCAGTTTGCATAGTGCCTGGAGAGAGGGGATCCATGAAACAATGGCAAGTGATTGAAAATCCATTGCAACACATCTTTTCGGGATGTACAAATGAAGGGGAAAAAAAACAAAAAAAAACAATCGCGTGATGCATTCGTGATCTGGCTTCACAGTGCAGGAGTAGAAAAAAGTCCCAGTAAACAATCAATAATACATTTACATAGAATATGTATAGAATATTTTGTAATCACTAATTTTCTTGAATTAAATAAGTATAAGTATTATTTTCCCATGTCTATTACTTTCCTGCATCCATAGTCTTTCTCCCGTTGTCCCCACAAAAATGATGAATCGATGTTTGACTGTATCTGTAAAGACTTTATCATCTGTCATATTTGTAAAATTTAAATTTGTGTGATTTAAGATGTAATCAGATTAACAAATTATGAAACAATCAGGGCTCCCAGTGAGAAATTTGTTCAAAAAAGTTGAAAAAGTTGAATAAATAGCAAAAAAAGTGACCAAAAAGTTGATAAACACCAAAAAAATAAGTGACCAAAAAGTTACTTCCATTTTATAATTTCATGCTAATATTTCAAGATTTTACCAATCAAAATTGCACCTAATTCTAGACACTATTATAAGCAAAATTAAAGTATTTTGAAAAACAGTAATTAAAAGTAACAAAGTGTATAATGCAATTCTCACCAACCATTTACAACACAAGCAGAAGTTTTTGAACAGTTTTAACAGTTTAATTAAATGCACTGATTAATACATTTTCAGTCTACTACATACAATTAATACTGAAATATATGTAGAATTTATCAATAAAAAAGGTAATGTTAAAAAAAGATAATGTTTATTATACAGTTTTTGGTTTTTTTGAAAAATAGTTGGTCAGGATATTTGCTTGTCTTTTTTGTATATTTTTTTCAATTTTTTTTCAGTTTCACCAGCACAAATTCTTTCTTCATCTCTTTGCTTTAGCACTTTCAAGGATTGACTGGGCAATTTCCACTGCTACAAAATCTTTTGCTTTTAATGCAGTTTTCAATTTTTCATTTGCCTCTTCAAATAATTTATCTGAAATTATTCTTTTCTCATCCTGACTTTTCTTTGATTTCTTTGAATGTTCCAATTCATTCATTTTTGTCATTTCTTCAATACATCTCTTTTCTTCTTCTTCTTTTTTTCTCTTTGCAATCTCTTTGTTCTGTTTTTCATCTTCTAAGTATTTTGTGTAGCATTTGTGAGCATTAGGAGCCATTGCTATAAGTTCCTTTGTAATAGGAACAAGTTCGGGTTTGTTATTGAATTTTTTTAAACCATCAGCTACCGTTAAACGAGCATTCAACGTTTTAACTGATCGATGCTTTATCATCAGTTAAAACTCTTTCGGATCGAGAAAATTCTCGCTCAACATCTGCATTGCCATGTGATAATGATAAACAGTCCTTTATCACTTTGGTAATATTCGGATATTTAAAATGTCCCAAACTATTTTTAATAGAAAAATCCTATTCCAGTAATCGTTAATTTTAAGTATATTTCCATCATCATCTGTTGTGGTTATATTACTCTCTATCTGTAAAAGTTTCCATTCATCTTGATCAATTTCTGTTGGTATATTAAATGGCAAGACACGAACAAGTTTTAAGATATCACTGCAACTTCTTAAACTTGTTCGTTCCTGAGGTTGCAAACAACGAAAATATTTAATAAAATGAGATGATGTGTTTTGAGAAATTGGTGTTTTTTCAATTAAATATATGCAAATTGCAATATAGTGCTTTCGAGCTTTGTTTAAAAAAAACTACCCTATCTTTGGTAGAAACATTCTTCAATTCTATCATTATTTCATCACCACATACCATATTCTCTAATGGCAAAAAGTTTTCATTAGCAAACACGTCACTTAAAATTCTTAATCAGTGAAGCTGCTTTGGGATTCATGAAACGATCAATCAATGTAAACAGCAAACTTTTCAGATTATCATATAATATATGGATAGCAGATTCCTGATGTGTTCGCAAAATAAGGAGGTTACAGATATAATAAAGTGTAATTCTGCTTTTGTTGTTTGACAACGTAAAGACTGTGCTATAAAAGTATATTTTTTGTTGTTCATCAAACTTTCATTTTTCTTTAGAATGTAATCTAAAAAATATTTTACTAAAGCACAGTACTGTTCTAATACTCTTTTGGAAGAATCTAATAACATCAACCAACGATTAGGAACATGTTTTATAAAATGATGCTTTGGAAGCTTTTTTCAGTTTGAATATTTGAATAATCTTCAAGTCGTGATGGCCAACCATGGAAATAATGGTAAATGGATAATACTAATTCAGAACCATCTTCTCCAAGTTCTTGTAATTCTTTTAAGAATGTATTATGTAAAGATTGTATGTTACAAAATCCCAAATCAATAAGTCCAGTTTTTCATCAAATAAGCACCATACTTTTCTGTTAACATTTGGGCCATCACTTGAAAGCATTAATAACCCATCAAGTGGTAACTGAGCATTATCTAAACCTTGTAATAAGCTGTTCTTTAAATTTTCAGCAGCACTGTGGCCAATAAACATGGTTTGTAAATGCTGTACTACTACATCTTTAGATTTCTCAGACCAGTACCTTATCATTTGCAATTTCTTTGCTCCTTCACAATTTGTAGTTTCATCAAAAATCAGTGTATAAAATGCAGTTTGTGCTTCATCCAGCATAATTTTCTTGAAATACGGACCAAGTGCTTCAGTTATCAGAAAACTTAATTTTGTAGCTCCTAAAGACATTCCTTCTGAAATACTTCCTGGCCACAATTTCCTCACATGAAGAGGTTGGCATATTGCAGCAAACATTCTTCATTGCCCAAATTAATTCTGCTTTTGTGGTAGCATCTCTAGAAGAAAACAACTGAACAGTTTTCATTGTAGTACTTTCACTTTTATGAGCACTGATTTCCTGATTTAAATCACTGCTTCCAACCGATGACAGCGCAGGTTGCAAATGTAATTGTGAATCACTTATTTTTAAACGAGCATTTTCGATATGTTTGATGTTTAATAATGCTGTATAATCGACTGAAATCCTTTAGGTACGTTCAATGTTCTGGTACAAATCCGACAGAAACCAGTTGTATTAGATTCCTTTTTTAGCCATGAAGATATAACATAGCCAGAGGAATCTCTTTTGTTCAGCCAATCTGTTTGGAAATTACATTTTCCCATATCTTTCTATATATATAAAGAAGGATGTTTGTTTGTGGGTTTGTTTGTTTGTTTCTTATGCAAATCTACAGTTTTATTCCGATCTTGATAAAATTTCGCATACATGACCTTTAAAACATTTGCATACTTAAACTTCATAGCTTGAGGAAGGTCACTCTCTACCTCAGATTTCGGAAAAATAATAATTATCGATAAAAAATCGATATTCATGGTTATGACAGGGCATAATAATGAGAAATATCTCATGACCAACAATGCAAGGCAAAGTTTGTGCAACAATAAGTATCAACAATGGTATCAACACGCAATTCTCAAACATTCAGCACGGACCAAAAATATATATCTCATGACCAACAATGAAAGGCAGAGTTTGTGCAATGCTCAGGCTTTTCTTAGAAAAGAAAGTTCTTAGTACTTAACAATTTCTTGAAAATATTTAAAAATGATCAGTAACTGGAGATAATGGAGAGTTAGCAGGCTATTGAGAAAGAGTGGAAAGACGACAGAGGAAGCACTCCTTAGCTCCGTGGTGTATTGAACTGGTAAGCATGTCAATAGAAGAATCGGCGATCGCTAGACTACACAAAGAGATGAATGGCCAAGTTTTGATTCAAGATTACGTGAGTAAGAAATTATTTAGACTAGCAGTGGCATCCTTGGAGAGGTCCATCCATTGTGAGCCTTTAAAATTTTTTTTTCAAATTTCCATTAAGAATTTTTACTGTATTAATTCTAAGCATTTTCATGTGTTTATTTTTAAGACATTTCAAAATTTATTTAAAAAAAAAAAAGTCCGAGCCACGCCACGGCTATCACTTAGCTTATTTGGTAGCACAGCAGATCCACACATTTCCTAAAAATACATTTTGATTATATTCTGTGGGATAGTGTATATTTTGAAAACTGAGATGCTGATAATGCGATGACTGAATGTTCGTTTCCAAGAATTATTAATAATGAGCATAAAATGACGATACAGTTACAAAACATAAATAACACAGCATCTATTGAGGAGGAAAAGGGGTCACACGTGTCTCCCTTGAGCTCCCTATCAAACATCCAGACAACTCGCAATAATTTGTGTGTCTGGAAAGGAAACAGAAAGAACGAGTATTGGTCAAAGAAACTCTGCAGCTAAAAGAGAAAAGATTATACGGAAGTTTCGAATAAAGCAAGAGGGTAAAAGAGCTTCTACGTCCAGGGCAAGAAAAACTTGAGTCTAAAGTATCTGGTGATGCTCCGCAGTGGTGAGGCAAGTCAAGAAGAGTTTAGATAAAGTCCTGGTATATCACCTAGAATTCCTGTTTTTCGTATTTTTCGTAGAATGGATAGTCCCTTTGCTCTATGTTATATTGATGAGTTATTATTTAACCAATTTAACATGTCCCTTTGCTCTATGTTATAATTTAATTTTTTTAGATTGTTCTGTATACCAACAGCTGTAATTATCCCGGGCAACGCCGGGTACCTCTGCTAGTTTAATAATATTCTTCAAATGGAACAAAATTAACTTGTATGAATTAAAAGGGCATTGCTCCGCTGGCATTGCTCCACTCACGTCCGCCATTGCCACTTAGAGCTGTTAGCCAATCAGGAGCCCGGTCATCATAACGTGATCGAGGAAAACCAATCGTTGCTCGAAATACTTATAACTTCGTAGTTAGACAATTCTTTTATCATAATAAAAGCACGCTATTTACAATGACATATTTGATTGGCCCGCACAAAAAAAACACACAACATTGTAGAGGATGGGCCTCTCTTTCAAATAAAAAAAAAAAAGATGGCGACGATACGTGCATTTTTCATCGTGTTTTTTAGACTGAGAAATAGGTATTTTGTGCGTTTTTTCGCGTAATGGCGGCCGTTTTTTAGACTGAAATTGATGATAATTTACATTGATGGTAAGTTTTCTCAAAACAGTTTTCCAGGAATTTACATATAAAGAAAATCTGTTACACTGAATATAGAAATATAGAAACATTCAATAAATTCATATGTATCTCACAAACAGGAAACATATTTCCTTCAAAAAAAGCTATAAAAAGTGACTTTAGTGACCGTTTTTTTAAAAAAGTGACCAAAAGTGACCAAGGCCTAAAAAAGTGACTTTTAGTTGAAAAAGTGACACAGTGGGAGCCCTGAACAATGAACATAAATGTAAATAATTACAAATATATTGGGTGGAAAAATATGATTTTAAAAAAGATTTTAAACTTTGAATTGTATTAAGTAAGTATTAAGTATGTGTTTATAAAGGTAGCATTTAAAATAATGTTTTTGAGGCTACATGAGTTTTCTAAGATGTTAATTTTTTACATGTACTTATTGTACTCCTTTTTCATTACAAATAGTTGGTCACCTGAGTATTATGACTTTGTATCAATTTAATAAGGTATGATTCTGCACAATGTGCTCTTTTTTGATTTATATAACTGACTTTTGAGCATTATGTCAAAGGCCCAAAAATCTCCACTTAGATCTCATGAATCAGCCAAATTATTGTTTGGAAGACTTTAGGACATTGGAGATAGCCTTACTGTACAAATGTTTAATGGCTCAGTTGGTAGAGGTGACGAGCTAGATACTTGTGGTCCCTGGTTTGAATCAAGGTCACAGAATTTTTCTTCTTGTTTTATCCTATTAAGTTTCTAATGTTGAAGCATAGCTTTAGTTCGCAACCACCACTTTAATACAGCCAAATTATTTATATAAAAGTTACTGGCATAGTTAATCTCTTTTTTTATCAATGTTCTTATTTATAATTTTTCGAAATGTGAAAAACAATATGAAAATCAAAGTGTTAGCGATATGAGCTGATTTGCAGATACATGTATATGGATATCCACAGTAAAACTGATATACTGTAATTGCAATATGTCCTGTAAACGACATGTACTACTGAGATCACTCGTTTACAAGTGATGTTCTTGATATTGTATTACTGAAAGGCTTCTAGAAGCCATTCAATATTTCAATGTGTGTGAGAATGTTTTAGAATATTCTGAAAACTACTAGAAACAAGTTGAAAAGACCATTCTGCTATAGCATCCTTCACAGTAAAACAGTAAACCATGGCTTTCTCATTTATTACGTTGAAGAAATAAAATTTAATTAAAAACTGTGATTTTATTAAAACACTTGCTGAATGACAATTTTACAGTGAATAAAATTAAAAAATTAATATTTTTACAAATATGCTAAATAAGACTGTATTTTTTTTTTATTCATAAAAAATAACAATTATTATGTGCAAAATAAAAATTCATGAATATACTGGTTTCCATGTCTCTGTTTGTAAGTGCACTTGCTAAAAGGGATGGCATATCCATCAATAAATGACAATTTTTCATTGTGCATGGATTTGGTTTCCTTAAGTGTGTTGTCTCCATCATGAATGAAGCGTCATGAACAAATTTGATACACAATATTTGTATAATAATACATGCGGAACAAGATGTCTTAATAAAATAGATCGTTAGAAATGGCAATAGAGTTTAAAACTCATTGTGCTAATGGATTCATTTATTTCTAAACAAATTCTTAAAGATATCTGTAAGTTTGGGAGGGTCCATGGATGTTATTTTTAAATTTTTTTTGTTTTATAAATAGTGTAGTAGATTTGCTACTGATTTTAAATATCAAAATGTCACCACTGACAGTTTAATTGATATCTTCTCCATCTATGAAAAAAAAGATAAAATAGCAAACAAAAGATGGCAAGATGAATACTACTTAACAATTGAATAAAATCTTCTTTATTTCATCTGGCTATACCCCTCTACTGGTGATATACTAAACTTTTTAAATAGCATGCCAATTGGCATAGAAAGGCTGTGTCTACTGGGTGCACATTCAAACAAGTAAAAAAAAAATGTTCAGAGTATATCACTATTATGAAAGAAACAGAGCTTAAAATATTGTAAAGCAACAATATAAATTATTTATACCAAAAATTCGGTCTTTTTTGAAAATTTCTTTTATCTTTTCACAAAACTTGAATCAAACACACTTTGAAAAAGCCACACTACAAGTGTCAATTCAATTTGGATGAATTTTGCCACATCCAATGAATCGAAACAAATCCAATGATACTTGTGAAATGGGTTCCCAAATCTATAGATAAAAATTTGGTTTCCATGCATGTAAGTAAGTACCTCAACGCCTAAAAAATTCAGACAAACAGATGCATGGAAGCCGGTCTTAAAATTCAATGATATAAAAAATATTTTATATTGCAAGCCCTCCAACATCCCATTCTGCTCTCCACTCACAAATTTTAAATTGAGATGTGTTCAAGATCCATTTATGTGTTAGGATTTTATTCACGAAAATAGGAAATTCCATGTTTACGAACTCTCTTGATGAATTCAATATAACATCAGTATTTCTAATATCTTTGAAAAAAAAACAAAAAAAAAAAAATGCACAATGTTTTGCATTTCAGATTTGCAAATAAAAAAAAAGTAAAAAAAAGTTTATTAAAAAATACCTTCACTTTGTTCCATCTCTGCAATGATGCTCTCCAATTGTGAAAAATGAGATCTCATTCCCTAAACAAGAAATTAAAAAACATCATTATTACAAATGCATTGAATAAAAATTATTTCTTCATCATGAAAAATAACAAAGTTTAAATAACTGAACTTTAAAAATGTTATCATAACAAACACAGATGATCATGGCCTCCCAAAATGCCTTTAGATAGTCAGAACTACTGCTTTCTTTATGGAAGACTACATTTATTTCTTCTATAATAATAAAAAAAAAAATTTTAAGATGTATAATTTAAATGTACGCAGGATAAATTTGAAACTATAATTAACATACAGAGTGTCCTAAAAAGAACTGACTGTTTTTAAAATGGAATAGCAGCTTTTTAGACTGCACGTAATGACACTTTTAACAGCCTGCACATTTGGTGCTATCATGGCCAATTGCGGATGTCCAATGATGCCTTTAAGAATGTCATTATGTGCAGTCCGCATAATATAATGAAATGTACCAATTGTATTGTCACCTACAATATACCAGACCACATTGACATTGAACTGCTGCTGGTGTTGAGCTATCACTGTACCTCATGGATTTTTCACAACCCATGAATTTTGATGGTAGAAGTTAGTGACACTTGTAGTCTGGCTTTGTGTCTTTGTAATGAAGTAACTAGCCAACCAAGCACTTTTGGTGATATGTTTACAAGACATTTTTATCTTGTTTTGATATGGGGAACCAGCCCCTGCAGTTTGTCTGCCTGTTTTAGATTCACCTTGTATTATAGGTCACCCCCTGATAATGGTTCATCATTCCAATAACATCCATTAAGGGAGACTTTTTGGAATATGATTACTGATTTGATTTGTGCTATGTGACATCATGTGCTCACATAAAATCAAATTTTAAATCTTTATTATATATTCTAGCATTTACTGCTTCGTATTTTTGAATATAAGTCCAAACATTAACAATAAAGTAAAAAAAAAAATTATAACACTCCTTTTGAATTTGATGGTTTTCTTTGATTGTGTTGTTAATATCCTCAATAATGGCTGGTGTAGTCGCTGACACAGGCTGCCCAGAACGTTGTTTATCTGCAAGGCTAGCTCTTCCTTCCTGAAGCATTTTACACCATTTGCACACTTTGGAATAGTCCAAATAGTCGACACAATAAACTTCTACCATTTCCAATGAATTTCAGTGGGTTTCTTATTTTTTGTAAACGATGTGATAGCGGCAGCCATTTGGAAAACAATTGGTAGCACATAGTGTGCATGCATAGAAACAATTCTTGTTATGCAGTGTCTGTGCACGTACTCAACCTTCTTTTTGCCTATGTTAACTTTTACACAGCGACTATATTTCCTCCGTTAAAAAATAAATGTCGTTACTTTCCGATATCCCCTCGTATGTGCATAATCCACAACTTGTACCCTTCCTCCTGCTAATAGAACAACTCACACCTTCAATCGGCCATTTCATTTGGAACAACCTATATTATAAGTCACCAATACAGCTAACTTTGCTTTAAAAAAGGATATCAGCAGACTTATCAGTAATACGTGTTTCATTAAAAAAGCTTGTTCAAATGTTAGATAAGCACTTTTTTTACTCTTGATTTGCAAATGTTTTGACTGTCACAATTGTTTTCAAATAGCAGACATCTTATCATCTAATAATGTGTAAAGGATTCCATAAGAAAAGGCTAATGGATTCCGTAGTCCAATATTGATAGCATCTCTGTCGAAGTTGCTGCTGAGCTGCTTGGACAGCAGTCCGTTCAGCTTTTTTTGAAAAATAACACCTTCCATAATTGATCTGGGCGATATAATTAATGTGGTCTTTATACAGAGCATCAACTAATGTTTAGGTGACTAATGTCAAATGATCATTCAGTATATGTAATGTTTGTGTACATTGCAATAGATGCTACTGTAAATGTGTGGCAGGTTAAAAAAAGTTAGGTAATATCTAGCTCCACAATTTCTAATACAAGGGCTGTTTCTTTATTAGTGGAAACTATTAATTACAACCAATACAAAAGAGTTGAGTTACCTCTATGAAATCTCTACGGTCCCTCAATGTAGTCCCCATTTGAGAACCCATTGCCAGTGATGTGGAAGCCATATTGCCTGTAGCAGTGCCTGTTCTCTGGATGGTGCCAATGAAGTGGCCTCTCGCCTGCAGAACTTCAGGAACAGTTCAGAAGTGGATGCCATAGTTGTACACCATAATCACCATCACCTTCACATTGCTGTGGTTAAGGCACACTTTTGACTTTTCAGGGCACCCGTAATAACGTCTATTCATTTGACTGGTGTTTCAGTTTGGGCTTATACAATCGGGCCCATGTCTCCTCTATCGTTATGATATGGTGAAGGAAAACCTCCCCTTTGCGCTCATAGCAGAATCATATCACTGCCATTTCTGCAATTTCATCAAATGATGTGAAACCCATAGTGATGCAATTTTTCTCATGCATTTAGACCAGTCTCACAGATGATGCTATTCTCTGCAGCCAGCACATGCATGGATGTTGGATGGATGAGTCCATGTAGTGAGAGAAGTTTGGATACGAGAAACATTGGATCTGTATCCTGCATATATAAAACTGTGGTGACACAAATAAAGAAACAGTCCTCATAGTATTTTTTTTTATACAGTGTTATCCCCAAGTATTGTAAAGTAGGGAAATATTTAATAATTCTAATTGGCAAAAATGTCTTTGGCTAAATCTACAGAACATCCACTTTTTCTGAAGTGTGTACTTCACATCCATATTTTCTCAGCATTCTCCCCAGGTCATTTAGAATGGGCTCAGAACGTGGTTTTCTTTATAGATTGCCTAGCTACTTAAACGTAAAATTTTATAAACTATACAATATGTTTTTTTTTTCTGTCCTTGCATTTCTTCATTTCAACTAAATGGTTAAAATTCCTGGGGAAAACACCGTATCCATTTGCATTACTCATCAATGTTACTCTACTTGTAAACAAGTGTTCCCTATGAGACTGGACTTGTAGGATAACCTGTATTGCAGTATAATTTCAAAGCAGATGGGAATCATTAAACAATTACTTTTGTGGAAATTGATGTTTATTAGATATTTAGTTTCCTTTTTGTCACACAATTTCTGTAATGTGCTAATGCTGTGAAAAAGGGAAACAAATATTTATTATATAAGGACATATATGAGAAAAATAAATATACAGTCTTGACATTAGAAGTTGGCCAATCCAGAATGAGAGAGCATTTTGGCACACAAATGGGCAATGTGCAGAAGAAATCCATAATATATTTTGAAGTTCCCTTAAAGTCAGACCCCGAGGCAAAATGTCTATCATTTAACAATGCCTAATGGATGAACATGAAGTCAACAAAAAAATTAATCTCTCCCCGAAGAGGATATAGGAAAGTAATAGAACCCCCGAGTTCATCTATTTTTACCCCTTTATGTGCACTTTTTAACCCTTCAAATTTTTTTATCAAAAAATTGATTTTTTTGAATGCAGCTCTATTTTCTTTTCTTTCTCATCATTTCCGATCAAATAACATACCACATAGTTCTAAAGACGAAGTGACTGCCACCCCCACAACTCCGACCCACTTGGACAATTCATAGTACAGTAGCTGCCGCTTAATATGGCCGCTTCGGGACCATGTTTAAGTGGCCACATTAACCGGTGGCTATGTTAAGTACCATAACTTACAAGGGAGGGGGGGGATGCAAGTGTCCTCATAGCAGATGTCGCTACAAGTGGTGTGGAAGTAGATGAAGGGAGAAGACTTTGCCTACGCAGTTTGAGCAGCAGTGAACGTAGGGTCAATAAACAACGTTTGAAACATGATTTTGAACATTTTCAGATTTGCTCAATAGACTTATAATGGGAACAAACAATGGCTATAACTCAGAAACTCCTTGTTGTCTGTTGCTGATATTTGTCACGCACTCATCTTCGTGTTTACCAAATGTCGTTGACATATGAAATTAGCTTCCTTTTTGCCGTTCCTTTGTTAGTCCAGCTAATTCAAAAACTGAGCTCCTTTACATTCAAGCAACGAAGTTTGGCAATTCCTGCAGGTTTGATGCTTATAAAGCATTGGCAAGATATTGTAGCTGTAACTCATTATTTCAAGAAACTGTAATGCAGTGATGATAGAAATTATGTTAAAATGAACCATTTCATTTGAATTTATGCTGCACATTATCATGTAGCATCAATGCTCTAATATTAATAGTTAATAATATTAATTAATATTAATAGTTAATATTATTAATAGTGATGCATGTGCAAAAACGACACTGCCGGAAAAAATCAGATAAGTGAAGAATTCAGATTAGTATATATATGGAATTCTCAGGTTGAAGTGTTAACTAACCGACATGAGAAGTCCATAAGAGTAAAAACCTATTACACTCCATCTCATGCCATATGCCAACTTGTAATCACAGTAATTAATGACCACTATCATATAATCCTGCCTTCTGTAACTACAGTTGCCACCAGCTAACTTTAGGAATTGAATCTATTTGCAAACTGCAGTTACATGATCATTCATAGAAATATACGTGAGTAGACAATATGTACGAGGGGCGACTGATAAATAAGGTCTCCAAGGCTGTAACTTTTTTATTTGTTAACCGATTTTCAAAATTCTTTTTATATCTTATACTCACATTTGTCCTCTGTGTAATGCACTAGTCACTTTTCGACATAGTCCCCATTCCTTTCCAAGCATTGCGCCAACGCGTGACTAGTTGGGTGAACCCATCGGAGAGGAATTCCAGAGTTGTTGTCGACACCAGGATTGAATGGCAGCGTTTACCTCGCCGTCAGAACCAACTCATGCCCCTTAAGGGGCTCTTTCTTCTTTGGGAAGTGGTGAAAGTCGCAATGTGCAAAGTCTTTCATTTTTGAACTGCAATTTTTCATCTTTGAACTGTAGGCGCTGCAACGCCTCTGGTGTGTGGTGACTCGTGTGGGGGCGGACGTTATCATACTCCAGAAGAAGGTCCAAAGCTGCCATTCAATCCTGGTGTCGACAACAACTCCAGAATTCCTCTCCGACGGGTTCACCCAACTAGTCACGCGTTGGCGCAATGCGTGGAAATGGATGGGGACTATGTCGAAAAGTGAATAGTGCATTACATAGAGGACAAATGTGAGTATAAGATACAAAAAGAATTTTGAAAATCGCCATGTTAACAAATAAAAAAGTTACAGCCATGGAGACCTTATTTATCAATCGCCCCTCGTATCATTCTGCGTTCATTTGAAAATGAAAACAAAACAAATTTCCTCGCATTTCATTCGCTTAAAACATGATGTCATAGTTGAAAAATGACAAGTGCACAAGCCTAGTGTATTGTTACCTCCTGAAACTGAGTAATTGGGCTCTAAGGAATTCCTATGCTTAATTGGCATCAACTTTAATGTACTTAAAGGTTGTATTTTGGTTAATATTGCTGTAACATAAATAATGTAAAGACAGGTCCAGGAATAACAATATGAAGTCAATGCGTTTCAAGTTTAAATCTCATCATCAGTAGTCATTTCATAGTCCTGATGATGAAATTTAAACTCAAAACGCGTTGACTTTGTAATAAATGCTACCACATTGCTATTCCTGGACCTGTCTTTATGTTACTAAATGTACTTTTTTTTTTATATTCATTCCTTTTAGATTCCATCTCTGATGATTTTTTAGTCTCTCTCAATATGGTGGCACAATTTCTATGTTGAGCTCATTTATTGTATTGATATATTTCACTAATTTTTTAATTAGCAATTTTTTATTTTCCCTCAACCAACCCTATATGACCTGGTAGTTAATTTTCCAAATGAAGTGCCCAGATTAATTTTCAGTGGAAACAGTTTTGCTAAAAGAGAAAAAAAATAAAATAAAGGTAAACATGGAACTTATGAAACCGAAACAATTAATTAAAAAAAACTGTTCAAACTATTCTAAGCACACACTGAATAAAATAATTACGAAAAACTACAGGCTCCTGCCGATTGACAGATTCGATGGATAAAATATCACCACCCGTCTGAGTGTAATGTTGTACAAGGATATGAAAACGAGATTGATTAAAATAATTTATAACAACTGATTTAACAGCCATGTAATTGGCAAATAGATGAAGAGCAGTAAATGTGATGAAGAACATCCAGATTAACCTTATTAAATAGGAAAAAAAAGAAAAAGAAAGAAAACCTTAGTCTAAATGTACCAAAAGGATATTTTATGTGAAGTATACTGCAATTATGAATTTAATTTCTTTACCGTTGATTTTCATTTAGGCCTGGAATGAGAACAAGACTGAAGATAAGTGCTGCCAAATTAACAAGTGTCTCTTGACTTCCATCCTTGGCTGTTATATCTGCCAAATTATCTCTTTGTGCCTGATGTTGTATCAAAGCTGCCCTTGTTGCGCCACCGGCCACACCAACCAATGACTACATTACATTTAAATAAAAAATATTAAAAAAAAGCCCGAGGATTAACGTTAGAAAAACAAGATTTCCCAATACCATATTAACCTTGCAAAGTCCAGCAATGCACAGGACAGGAGTGAAAGCACCGTCTGTAAAATATGGAGCTACAAGTTCAAGACAAATAGCAAAGTCATTCAATACATCTGCAAACAGTCTAAAAATAGAAGATGTAACTTTAAATTAATTTTTAAAGAAACATTAATAAAATAGTTTTAGTTCTTAATATAAATTCTTCAAATTTCCTCAAAAGACTTCTAGTTTCAAAATCAAAAAAAAAATTTTAAATGATTTCAAACAAGAGGGGAAAAGATGATTTAAAAAAAAAAAAAGTAACGGCTGCACATATGACCGCTGACTACCTGAACTCTTAATTTAATGGAAGCATTTTTAGATAAGTAACAATTTCCTACAATATATTCTTTTCTTAATATGACCGCAATTTTCAAGAATCTTTTGATCTTTTATGCCTTTTTTGAAATTTAATGTCTAGACCATGGCTGTATTCGGAGAAGGGTGAAGGGGTCAGATATTCCTTTGATGGTGCCAATAACAAGCTGCTAGGAGAAATAAATACAGGTCGTTGGTGTTCAGTGATGAAAGTTGTTTCTGTATGTGTTTGAGCTATAGTGCCTGTCGAAGAACAGGTGAGAGGCACATTCCATCTTGTATATGCCTTCTGTGCACTAGGCTCACTCCTTGAGTAATGATATGGGGTAATGTGTCTTTTAACAATCACTGTTGTCATGTTGGAGACATTAAATGTCTGCATTAAATGTCATGGGGTGCTGCGTTCTACATCCAGAACAACATTCAGTGTATGACATGAGAGACAACACCCATCCACGTGTAAATCAACATGTTTCTCTGTCAACTTTTCTGGTCAGCATGCTCATCAGATCTTTCTACAATTGAGCACATATGGGACTGACTGGAAAGCATGTCATCTACCTACAACTTTCACCCAATTATGCCTATATCAGGTATGAGCTTGGAATGACATTCCTCAAGATGATGTACAGGGTATTTCACAATGTTTTGACGATGTCAACGTTGAATAACTCGCATTAAAAACGAGATTCAGTAACAGTAGCACCCTCTGTATGGAGTGTCAATTTTTTATTCTATATAGGTTAGTTAATATCATGGTGTATTGGTCGAAGCAACATCGTGTGCTTGCAGTTGAGTGCTATTTTTGCTTTGGCGAAACTGTTGTGCATGTGCAACATGAATTTCGTAAACATTTTAAGATTCAGCCGCAATATCCAATTCCTGCTCGTGGAACAATATTGAATTGAATAAAAAACTTCTGTGAAACTGCCAGTGCATCAAATCGAAAGTCAACCAGCCCCTCGAATGGCCACCTCGCTCGCCTGATTTAACAGCGACAGACTTTTACCTACGGATTTATTTGAAGGTGAAAGTGTACTCCAACTGGCCGAGAAGCGTGGACCAATTAAGAGATCGAATTTGCGATGAATTCCAGAATTCCTCAAGGAATTACGAAAAAAGTGTTCAAAAACTGGGTGAAAAGCCTTGAATCTTATGTATCCGCGAATGGTCGTCATTTATCTGATGTAATATTTCATAAGTAAAATTGAATAAACTTTGTACCTTGTGTAATATGTTCAACTTTTTTGAGTGATTAGTTTGTGAGTTATTCAACTTTGAAATCGTCAAAACATTGTGAAACACCCTGTATATCATCTGCATAATGAAATGCATGCCAGAGTTCAAGCTTGCATCACAGAAAGGGGGAGGATAAACAAGTTAAAGTTTGGACATAAAGATTTGATACCCTATATTTTCAATAAATAATGTTATATAAGATTATACTTGTTGATCAGACTGTTGTTTCATGGCAAGACTCTGAACATGAAATCTCACCAAGACTCTGAACATGAAATCTTCATCCTTTCTGGGTGTTGATTTTTCATTTGCCACAGTGTAATTTTAAAATGAACAAATAGATAACATTAACTCATTTATATTTGTCAATTGGTTTCTTAATTATATCACTAATAACGAAAAATCTTAGTTGAATTCAATTCCAGAATACACGGCAGAGTTTCATTATATATGGGTGAAAAGCCATGAAAACGAAAATTTGTGTGGGGGATAAAAAAAAGACGATCTTAACTTAAGTTTTTGTTTTCAACAATTGCGAAACCCCACATGCAAATTGTTGCAAGTGTTGCAATAAATGAGAAAGAATGATAGCTCGCGCTTCGAAGCTCTGCGAGTGATAGCTTCGTCCAAACAACAAAATGGAGTCAACGAAACAGGAACAGAGAGTGATGTTGATCGTGTTCTTTGATCGCAAAGGCCCGATTTTACTAGACTTTCTTGAAAAAGGCACCACAGTTAACACAGCACGATATGGGGAAACATTGAAGGCACTGCACGCGGCCATCAAATGCAAGCGTCCTGGACTTCTTACAGAAGGAGTGCTTCTTCTCCACGACAATGCGCATCCTCACACCTCGAAAGCATTGGTAGACCTCATCAAAAAGTTCAACTGGGAAGCAATGCAGCATCCACCTTACAGTCCTGACTTATCCCCACGTGACTTTCATGTCTTTGGGGATCTCAAGAAACATCAGAAAGGCTGCAGGTTTCAATCGGACGATGAAGTGAAGGAAGAGGTTTTGGAATGGTTCCACACGCAACCAAAAGACTTCTTCATAAAGGAATTACACGCCTTGTTACACAGTGCGATAAATGCCTTAACGCATTTGGAGAGTATTTTTAAATTCCTTGCATACACTTTGGATAAAAATAAATAATTTTCGTTTTCATTTGTACGACCCTTATACTTAAAAGTGTGTTGTGTTCTGATAAAAATTCTTATTCTGCATTTTCATAAATTTCTATATCTAGAACTTTATAAGTTGTTGCTCTTAAAGGAACATCTGTATCATCAACTCGGACTGCTAACTTTGGACTGGCAAAACTGCCAAATTCGAGTACTTGTGTTTCAATGGGTACAGGTTTCAATAATGCCTTTTCCAAATTGAGTAAATTAATTATTTTTTTTTTAAATAAAAACAACAACAAAAAACTTTATCAAGACATGGCTCTATAATAACACCACTGCTTACCTCCACTGCTTGCAGTTGCAATCCAAATCTGATCTGAAAAATGAATTTGAAAACATTACTTGAAATGACTATGAACTATCTTTGGAAAATTTAAAAAATTTATTTTGGTTACCCTTGACACCATGCAAAGAGAATTTTCCCAACCATCCCTGTTCCATCTGATAAAAAAAAAAAAAAATAAATGTAATTATAATTACTAACATAGCAATTATTTTTGATTTAGATCCTTAAACAACTTATGAATTTATATCTATTGCCAATTATTATATAACAAACCTTTCAAAAGCCATGTGATTGTGGCTGCCACTGCAGTGGCATTTTCTTTGCCAACACCAATACCCTTTAGGACCGCTTGAGTTGCCAATGTGTTTGTGATACTGCTTGCAAAAGCCTTTATTGTGATTAAAAAAAAATTCAACAGACATATTACAAAAGTAATAAAATGTCGTAAAGTGGGAAAAAGAGTAAGGTTTCCCCTTTAGCATCCTTTTTTGTTACATATTACAAGAAAGATTTTCATCCATTGAATAACTATCAGTATTAAAGGTTCTGGCAGTAAATTGGTACCTTTATGAATGAAGTGTAGGTATTTTGTCCATAAAATTGTACTAGCCCACTTGAAATGTCAGAATGAATGCTAAAAAAGGAAACGCAAATCCGATAGGAACATTCAATGCCTTACTTGGATCGTATCCCACATTTGATAAACTAAGTAGTCATCACTGACACTTTCAGGATAACCTTGAGGCAAGAAGACAGCCTGTAACAAGCATAAAAAATAACATCCAAGCATAAATCAGAGTATATAGGTAAAAAGAACCCATTATAGAACTCCTGATAAATAATGAAAGACTATAGAAAATGCTCCAACTTTCGCTAAACTTCACTGCAGTGATAAAATGGTAGAAGCAATGGGATAGATGAGGCCTTCTGGAAACTGTGGAAACATGGAAAAGACGTAAATTCAACGTCACAATCTTAGTGCTTCAACAATACATTATTGATATCATGTTCAGGCCTGGTTGTTTTTAGAGAGCCGGGCTAGATGCTCGTGGTCACTGGACATGGAATTTTCCCTTTCATCTTCCACTCAAGTAAAAAAAAAAATTTTTTTTAATAAGCTAACTTACTGTTAACAATTTTAACTTTAATTTACTACATGGGAGTATGTAAACAGTGATCCATCAGGGTAAACAGAAGATCTCTCCATCATCAAGTAATTTCATAAAACAAAAACTATGGTAGATACAAGCATACTATATTTTATATCTCAGAAAGTTCTTTTAATGGATGGTACATTAAGAGCTGAAGCACTGTAGGTGGCTCTAACCTTGGCCACGTCAAAATGGCTTCTGAAGAGCTATGTAGCACTTAAACAGCCATGGATAATGGTGTACAGCTACATTGGGCATTATCTATACGTGCATTCCTGAATTAAGCTTTTCCCAACTGATGGTTTTGAAGGGATGGTCTTATTTCATGGCCTCCACGTTTTGCAGATATTGCTCCCATAGTTTTTCATGTGAGGATAAGTTAAAGATAAAATTTTTCTACACTGGTCCCCGATAATTACACATTGCGGACAAAAATAATGGATGTGATTAAGGTCAGTAACAAGAGATACGCTGGCAGACACTTGACAAGAAAATGAATATCACCTGGATGTTCTCCGAGCAATAAAAGGGGCACATGTTTACTAAGGATAAGAAAAATAACTTTCTGAGATAAAGAACAGAATACAAAAAATTATATGTATCTCCCTAACAGTGTTTGTTTCATTACATTTCTTTCTAGGCAAAGACTTTCTGATCACCCTGTGTATCTTTTAACCTGACTGCTTACTCATCTTTACTTATTCTCATTGATAAATTTGTTTCCATTTGATCAGTAATAATTAAATGACGTTTTGATTCATTGATACTATTGCTCTGTTAAATAAGGTTGCAATTTTGAGTACACTTTGAACATCTTTATTTTAAAAGGAATTATTCTATGAAAATAATAAATAAAAATAATATAAATACTGTTTTTCCTCTATTCCAGTGTTTTTTCCACCAGTAGGTTACATTTACTGGTGAACAAGAAATAATTACTGCACTGGTTTTCTGCTGCCTTCCACATGGTCAGTAAAAGATAAATACAGTGCTCCCTATATATATAGTGACTCTACATAATGCCAAATTTATAACGGCAAGTCCATATAATGAAGTTTTTCTTCTGGAAAATAAACTTCATTATATGGACTTGCCATTATAAATTTGGCGTTATGTAGAGTGCCGTTATATACACTGAAGAGCCAAAACATTATGACCATCACCACATGGGTAAATGAGCTCGTCTGGATCACATGGAAGGCACGTAATTAACTGGGAATGGTATTTAACTGTTGCTGGAGAAGGTAAGGAGTCAGTCTTGCACTTAATTTTGTGAGTAATGGAAAAGGCTGCTGATCTAAGTGAATTTGATAGAGGGCAGATTGTAATGGCCTGAAGACTTGGAACGAGTATCTCCGAAACTGCACGACTGGTAGATTGTTCACGAAACTTGTTCACGATCTGCCATTGTTAGTATTTATGCAAAGTAGATAGATGATGGAGAAACCAGCAGTAGACACCAAGGTGACCCACGTGTCATCAAAGAAAAAAGACGTCAGAGACTGTCACGCTTGGTGAAGCAAATTCGGCGGGTCCAAGTGCAAGTGTTTCAGAACACATAGTTTAGCAGACACTGTTGGATATGGGACTGTGCAGCTGATGTCCCACTTGTGTGCCTCTGTTGACAAGCATCATTGTCAAATGGGCCTACAGTGGGCCCAGGAACATCAAGACTGGACAATGAATAAGTGGAGGAGAGTTGCCTGGTCGGATGAAACACAATTTCTTATTCATCACATCGATGGTTGTGTCAGGGTACGCAGACTTCCAGGCAAACAGTTGGGGGGCCCCCCCCCCGTACAGGAGGACATAATCAGGTGGCCGTATTATGCTTTGGGGGACATTCTCATGGGGGGCTCTGGGACCCATAGATATGGTAGAACCGACCATGAAAGCTGCAGACTATCTGAACACCATTGCAGGGCAGTTGCACCCTTATATGGCGTCTGTCTTCCCAACTGGAAATGGAATCTTCCAGCAGGACAACACCCCATGTCACAAGGCTCGAATTGTGTTGGGAGTGGTTCGAGGAGCATAAGGATGAATTCCAATTAATGGCCTGGCCGCCTAACTCGCCGGATCTTAATCCGATAGAGCACATTTTGGATGTCATGGAGTGGCAGCTCAGAGCTCAAACATCACCATATGGGAATATCTCGACTTTGCGTGACCGCTTAGATATTTGGTACAACCTGTCTCTAGTCATCTATCAAGAACGTGTGGCATCCATGCCAAGGCAAGTTGCAACTGTTTTGCAGGCCAAAGGTGGCACAACGCGTTATTGAGTAGATGGTCACAATATTTTGGCTCTTCAGTGTAGAGGATCTTGAGACAACTGCGCCTCAATGCTTTTGATCACAGAGTCAAATTTTCTAATTTTATCTCTTTTCGTTTTTAATTTTTTTGATACCTTATTTTATTTTATTTTAATTCAGAGGTTAATACACTAGCTCCTTTATATTAACACTTTAATTAAAATAAACCCCTCATATTCAATAATTTCATTGTTTTGATTGCCTTCGTGTTTTTAATGGATTTGTAACCAAAATCAGGCCTGTATCAATAAAAAATATTTTGGGAGCATATGACAGTGATAATTTGGAAGTATTCAAGGAAATAGTGGGACTAAGTGTACCTGCAACCAAAGTATAATCGAGAGAATTATTTGGAATATATAATTCAATGAGAAAATTCTAAGTATGGTAAAAGCACAAATAACCACTGCACCAATTCAATACTGAAGATAATAAGCACCCTGCTCAATTAACCACCACAATCAATATTGTCAATATTGTAAATGCACTGTGATGTCATTGGCAGACATATTCTACCTACTGTTTCATGCGATTGGTAGACCCATTCTGAGTAATATGTACCGCTTATAATAGCCACTTTATCATTTCCCTCTAAGCCAATGGAAGCTATCACTAAAGTACTGCAATCATTATATAAACTCCACTGGATTCAGTACCCTTCACCTCACTGATCGGTTGTCAATTGTCATTCGGAATTTATCTTCTTGTGAAGACACCCAGTTCTTGCAGCAAAGGTAAGTGAACGGTTTTTGGTAGTGTAATTTTTATGGTATGAAGTTAGGTTTTCTGTATACGGTATGTTGAAGTGCGGTTCATGTCCTTCTCTCTGTACCGTTAAGTAATGTAAGTTTCTGAAATTGTTGGAGGAAACATCTAGCGACAATATTAGGTAGGAGTTTATATTGTCTATGATAAGCCTACATTTATTGCCACTTTTATGCGTTTTTGGTAGGCAATATA
The DNA here is from genome assembly GCA_023313115.1 of Rhysida immarginata. Classification (NCBI taxonomy): domain Eukaryota; kingdom Metazoa; phylum Arthropoda; class Chilopoda; order Scolopendromorpha; family Scolopendridae; genus Rhysida; species Rhysida immarginata. The sequence goes on from JAHWFO010094270.1 coordinate 388,501, forward strand.
GGCAATAAACTTTGCAAATTAGTTTTTTCACCACTTCACTTTTATGCATATTGAAGTGCCGCACTGAACTTGCTCTGAACCGAATAATCGCCGCGGCGTTTATTTACGCTTTTACGGTGCTTAATCAATAAATAAGGTTTGTTGGGTATTTCGGGGCGCATCAACTTCCAAGTTCTTTGAGTCCTTTCACTTAATACCCCGAATAAACAAACATTCATGCTCGATTCCGCAACTCAACTTGCTCGAGAACTGAGAGCTTGCGCTCTAACTCTCTCACCCATCGTGCCATTATATTTGAATGGGACATTTTACATATTGTGTTTGCACAGAGAATTTAATACCGGGATATAGCAACAAGTATACCCCTTCATATACTCTTGCTAGTATTTCGGCTTTGGAGAAGGGGGGCGGGGCGCGTGCTTTCATCACGATCGCTCTCCTCCTCGAGATTGGATCCAACTTATATCGTTATTAAGAAATTATATTGTAACTTTAAAATAAGAAGAAATGATATAGTTCTGAGATTTAAATGTACCATAAAAAACTGAGATATATTTGTCAACGTTTTGTTTGCATACGTGAAGACTGTCAACGTGTCTTTGCCTTCGTGTTGGATGTACGCCAGCTCCTTGCCCACTGCTCCGTATCGCTCTTTGCAAACGATTTTATTTTCCATTATTCCAATATCCAATGACACACTTCGATCACTTAAAACGGCCAGATTCGAACACTTGAATTTGATTCCAGTCGTTGGTGATCGGTGGAATTAAACGATGAGAGAGCGATATGTAAAGAGATTCGGCCATTCCCTAAGGATGGGGACAAAAGCAACCTTTGAAATGCAGAAGGATTTCTAGCAGGTTTCGATAATAGATGGCGTTACGCGCAGACGTGCTATAGAGATCCTGTATGTATCATGGCGTTATCCTCAGGGGGGTTAGATGGTGTTATACATACAGGATCTCTAACGTGCTATACAAGGGGAATATTGGGAAGAGCGGTCTCTATGGATAAATAGGCCAATACAGGAATATCTCCCCCCAGAAAAACGGGCGAGAAACTCAACCAAGCCTGTCAAATCCACCAAAAAATATATCAGTTCCCATGTTAGTGCAACCCACTATCTTTTTTAAGCTCTCTGGTGCTACCAGAAAAGGCCTTGCTTCAAAGCCAGTCAAACAAAAAAAAAATAACCAGAATAAAGAAGAAAAACTGAACAATAAAGGAAACATAACCCCGTTTCCTCTTGTTTTATCACAGGTACAGCTAGTAGATCTCAGCCGTCCTGAAGAAAAATTATCAAAACGCAACCCCCGCAAAACGCTAACCAAATTGAAATTGATATTGTGGACCAGCTACTCGCTCTTGGCTTCCTAGTTACTGTTACTCAAACAAACGGAAAAACCATAACCGCAGAAGTAACAGCATCCTCTGAGAACACAACCGAACCTTCGAGAAATGACATCTCCCCGGGTTTACTCTATTTTCGCTAGTCGGCACGTCACCAATAGTCACAAAGCTAAGATCAGGAAAATTTTTAGTTAAATTTGACTCTAAGGCCCAAGCCATGTCTTGTTTAAAGTGCACAGACATAGGCCTATATTATTTGTCTTTTGAAATATCGAGATTCCTTACATCGTCTGTGGGATTCATATACGGAATACTTTTTACAGCTACCCTAGACGAATTACAAGCCTATGCAGATGTGGGAAAATTTATAACGGACATAAAACAATTTGCCCCGCCATATGCTGGCGTTCTTTTCGGCAAACTTTAAATATTCTTTAACACCCCCAAAGACCCCAGAAAATGTAAAATTCGAAAATGAATCCCTCTCTGTAACGCGACCTCCCCCAAGACCAATGTAACGCATCATATGCCACAAATTATTGGGCATACCAAGCAGAGGTGCATCAGCTCACGGCTATGTTCTATATGCCTGTCATCAAAACATGTCAGAGATGAGTGCTTCTTCCTCCAATTCTTATGCACCAATTGTAACGAGAGCCACTTATTATATTACAAAGGCTGCAGTCGATTTAAATATCAATCACTAATTAGAAGCAAAATGGTGACGCTATACATCTCATACTATGAAGCGAAACATATAACTGACATGGAATACGGAAATGCAGTTTCCAACCATCACTCTTATGCCTCTGCAATGCTTCAATCCCCACGAAATCAACAAAGCAACCTACAGACTCTCTCAATCCAACTGACTGCTGTTAACCCTATTGCAAGTGAACCTCACGTGGACAATGGCCACAGGAGCCCTTCAAACATCACGTGCTCCACCTGCGGTCGTGATGAACTCTCTCCCATTTTTTTCTTATCACTCTCCAATCTACCACTCACCAATCTATGAGGCACTCCCTACCTCCCAAACCCCTTGGTCAGCAGAGTCTTCTACCCCTCCTGTCAATCCTATATTCTCAGAAGACATGGATACCACACAAGACACAAACGCACTCCAAGAACTGAATACCGCCCCAATTCACGTAAACGCCAGCCCGAGAGAAACCGCCCTAGGTAATCATAAGGTCGATCAACTAGCCGGAAATTGCTTAAAATTGTTTATCTGTACTCTCATGGAAACTATCAACAAACAATACGAACCTAAAGATATTGCCGAAAACTTTAAAATTATGGAATCCCGTCGTCTTTACTCCTCTACTTGGTAAACAGACGTTATCAACTGGTGGCGAAACATTCTATCATCACTCACCCACAATGTCCAATATAGGCAGCAAAAACTTAAGCATCCTCCATTGGAATGTCAGAGGACTGACATCCAATTGGGAGTACACCCTTCTTATTCAAAGGAAATCGCATGTAACAACCCTGTGCGAGACTTTCTTAAACCAGGAAGCAACATTAAACTTTCCGAAATCCTTGACTTACGTTGTAAACAATAGAGAAAAACACGGCGGAGGGAACTTAGTCTCCGTAAAAGCACATATTCCCCACTATATCAATCTCATGAGCCAGTACGAAAATGTAGCAGTTATAGACTTAGCGGCTTAGCTATTTTCCTCCAAGAGACATGGCTGGATGTTTATAGCATTTACGTCCCTGGTTACTTGAAAAAAGACAAATGGGTTAATCTAATTGATTCCTTAACCCCTCCCCCCCCCCCCTCCCCAAATCTTGTATATTTTAAAATCTTGTACACTCCTGAGCACACATTCTTTTCATCCAGACCAGACTGCCATTCCTTACTTACCTGGAAAATATCCCCGGTGCCTTCGGAAGTGATCACTCGCCGATATGCCTTCATATCTCGTTCGGAAGCCAAACAAAACACTCACGCAACCCTCCTTCAATAATTACCCCACCCCCGACCAGATAACTGAACATTTTACTTCCAACATTCCAAATTTAGGTCCTAGAAACCTTGATATCACTAGCCTTCTCTATATCTTTCAGGCGAGGTTCCAAATTAAATCCTCAAAGGATAGATCATTCCCCCCTTCCCCAGGCCTATATGGTGGCACCCTGATTGTGAGGAAGCAATATAGTGACGCAATAAGGCTAAAAGAGGGTTCCAAAAGTGCAGGTGCTATGATTGCTGGCTAACAAAAAAAAACAACCCTAAATCATACTGTAAAAAAACACTAAAGAAGTTCAGAAGGTCTTATTGGCGCAATCTAATAAAAGAAAACAAACCAGGCAACATTTGGAAGATCCTAAAGATTTTTCAAAATCCCCCCCCCCCCCTAATAAAAGGTGACGATGGAGTCCTGCTGGACCCAAAATCTTCCGCAGAATCTATTCTACATCTTGTAGTCGGCTCCCCGTCGACACGCGATAAGGTTTGGCCAAAACATCTTCCCGTAAATTTCGTCCCGCAGTGCCTCCTCATTCAATGGGATCAGCCTTTCTCCAGATCTGCTCTGATAGCTCCGTTCAGAAGCAAACACACAGCACCAGACCCAGACAGACTAACTTTCAATAAGCTCAGTGAAGGCCAAATACGTCTACTACTGGACTCATTCAACACCTCCTGGTCGATAGGCATCATCCCCACAAAGTGGCAAAATTCAATTATTCACCCGATTCTGAAACCAAATAAAGCCGCAACATCGCCCATCGCACTCATTTCATGTCTAATTAAGATAATAAAGCGTCTAGTAAACAACAGACTCCTACGCTTTCCTGAAGTAAATCGTCTACTCCCAGAACATTGCCAGGGATTCTGTAAAGGCCATAATCACCTTTTTTGATTCCTTAGCATCACTTTAGACAATAAACTAAATTGGAGGAATCATATAGCAGTTTTTAAAGAAAACCTCATAAAGGGACTTGCATGAGCTAAATTAGCGATAAAAGCAAAATGAGGGCTCCCTCCCCTGAGGAGAAACATCCATCTTGGCTAACACCCTTATTACTCAGAAAAAAGAAGAATACTAAGAAGGTGCCTTCGTGCTACCATGTCGTCTCCATGCCATTTATTATATATAGAAACAGGCATCCCCCCTCCTTTGAGATGGGAAGCTCAAGTTATCAGACAATTGTTTTTTAACTGTCAAACTTCCAGCAAGCTTCCGGGAGACGTCACATTAAAGTACCGCTGTCAATCGCTCCTGAAGTCAAACCGCCTCCGCTGTCTAGCATCCAGCAGCTTGTTAAGGAAATTTGAATGTAGCTATTTGCACTTATGACCCCAAAATACTAAAACACACTATGGGAATGCCCTCCCGTCCATATTGTGAACACGACATCCAACTGATAGTTACTATCCCCTCCCCAAAAATGCGTAACAGTCAGTTCAACGTTTATCTCTGAGAAGAATTCTCAGAATTTCTTAAAATTTGCTCGGATGCTTCCTGTATCCTTCAAGCCACAATGGTGGAATTGGCATTTACCTTAAAAACAAACAACTAATTTCACAAAAAATCACTCCAGCAGTTAAATCTTATCAATTAGAATTAGTCACTATACATGAGTCTTTATTGTTTATCTCCTCCCTCCCAATTGATAATTACCTGACACTGACGGATTCCAAAAGCGTTCTTTCCTCCATTCGAAGAGCCCTAAATAAGGGAATGTGATACTTCAGAGAACTGTTAGGGTACGTTTTACCCTCCATTGAGTCAACAACTCTACTTGAGCGGTTATTGTATCCGCCATCAGGGCATGCAGTGGAAAGAATTAGCTGATAAATTAGCAAACTAGGGGAGAACGGGAAGTAAACCTGCTAAACTATCTCGCATCGATTCTGTAACCCTAATGACAGGTTTCCGAAGGTGAACCTTAGCAGTATGGAACGAGCACTGGTCCACAGAAAATAGAGGAAAGCACTATAATGCCTTCTTTCCAAAAGTCGAAAGTAAAAAATATTATGCCCCTTCGTGGCTCACAACCAACCAAAAGTCATTACTATTCAGGCTCAGAAGCGGCCACGTTCTGCTTAATCACTTCCTACATAAATTGAAAATTTCATCATCCGACCTGTGTAATGCGGTAAACAGGAAACAGAAGAGCACATTATCATGCACTGTCCATCTACCAATCACAGAGAGAACTACTCACCAAATGAAACGTTGAAATGTCTCTAAATAATATTCTCTTTGCCGCACCCATGAAACTCCGAGAAAAACGAGATGTCATGAGCCTCACTACTTGCTACTTAATCAACACTGGCCTATATGAAAAAATTCTGGGTCCACTGATTACTCACTGATCATCCTTAAACAAGTTGTCGCTAAACTGTACAGAAAAAATCAGCTAATCTACGGTTCACCAGGAGATGAAGGCTGTGTAGAAGAAGACCTTGATGGTATATAGGGTGCCTGGATTCTTCGCTCCACTGTCATGGATGAAGAAATATATGCCACTGTGCTCCGCTCACTTGCATCCACTCATATCTGCTTGCTCGCATCCAGGTACCCCAACTGTGATGTGATAGAGTTCTATTTTATGTATTTTAACAAAGCTTTTCTTCTTCTACTTAGACTACTACTACTATTGCTACTACAACTATTGCACGTTGTTTGTAGTAGAAAAGGTCTTGATTTTACTAAGGGAGCTTTCATAGGGAGAAAAACCAAAACTTACATGTCGGTCATGGCCGTACCCAGGGGGGAGGTGCACCGAAATTGACTTCCATATCAACTAATTCTGTTACTTGGGGACCACTCCCCCACAAGCAGGATTGGGCCAGCACACCCCCGCCCCCTCATCCTGATGTCGGTCGCAACTGCTGAAATTACTCGCGATAAAGCTCTTAATGAATAGGAAAAAGATGTTTTTGGAACATAAAGAAGTGGAAAGCAGACTTAAAGAAATGCAAAAACATCTGAAAGAATTACAAAGCAGTATGACAAATCTGAAAACGATTTGAAAGCATTGCAAAGAGTGGGAGATTGCTAGAGAAATTCTGAAGCAGTTGAGAGGAAAAATGTATCGTTAAAGCAACAAATGGATCACACTATGTAGTTGGTTGCCGAAGACAGTTAGACAAAACTAAACTGAAATCGGGTACAAGAGTTGCTCTGGACATGAAGATTATAACCATAATGAAGTATTTACCACGAGAAGTTGACCAATAAGAGACTTGAGAGAGGTTATTGAATTACCTCTCATGAATCCTGAATTTTCCAATGTATTGGTATAACCCAATCCAATGACTGTCTGTTATATGGCCCTTCAGGAACAGGAAAGACTTTGCTAGTAAGAGCTGTTGCAAGCCAGATAGATTGGAATTTCTTAAGACTAGTTTCCAATGCCATTGTAGATAAATACATTAGGGAAAGTGCTAGACCTCTACGAGAAATGTTTAATTATGCTAGAGATCACCAATCTTGCATTAAATTTATGGATGAAAATGATGCCATTGGTGGACGAAGATTTTCCGAGGGAACTTCAGCAAATAAGAAATTCAGGCATACTCTCGTGAAGCTACTCAGTCAAATAGATGGCTTTGATTCTTTGGGCCAGGTTGATTCAAAATCATCTTGGCAACTAATCATCCAGACACTCTCGGCCCTGCTTTGCTTAGGCCAGGTTGATTGGATAGAAAGACAGAAATTCCATTGCCTAATGAACAAGCACAATTGGATATTTTGAAGATTCATGCTGATCCTATCAGTAAACAAAAAGTTATTGACTATGAAGCAATTGTAAAGCAGTCTCATAGTTTAATGGTGCTGATCTTCGTATGGACTGAAGCAGGTATTTTTTTTAAAAGCTTTTATTAGACTTGCAATGTTAGTTTGTGTACGTCAAATCTTGTAGTCAATATTTAACCAACTTCCCGACAAGCTAGGGAGCTAAAGCGAGTTCAGTGGGGAGGTCGGAAGGGAACAGCACGCAAATTGATGGCTACTTCCCCCTGGACAAGCGTGCGAGAAACTCCGCCCTGGCTATTGACTCGTCTGAAAATACCTCAGATCCCTTATGTGACTCTTTACTAGCATATTACATGTCGCCGCAATCATCTGCTCCTCCAAAGCTGAAAAAGAATTCCGGCATAAAGCACGATAGGAAATCTCGACAAGACAAGCAAGATAAGCGAGTTAATATTAACGACTCGTCCTCGTCTCCTGCCCTTTCGCAGCAAGCTGCACAAACTGCACCCTCTCATCCAACAGAGAGACGTACTGACCAGTCTTTGCAAAATGTTAGCCATCCAGACCTTGTTACCAATCCAGACGTTATAAACCAGCTAGAATTAGTCGCTCAGCCCTGGCTTCTTATATTTGTATCCCACACAGATGGAAAAACAACACTACCTGAGGCGGAAGCAACATCTACAAATCCTCTTGACCCTGCATGGAATGACATCTCCTCAGGTCTCTTTCGTAGAACCATCTCTTCCCTGGTATGATCCACTCCCATGGTGACCAAAGTTTAGGGAAGTTTCTGGTGAAATTTAACACCAAAGCCCAAGCATCCTCTTGTTTGAAATTCAAAGACATTGGCATATACAACCTAATACACGAAGTGCCAAGATTTCTTCCCTCGTCGGTGGGATATATCTACGGGATTCGCCGTTGCGTCACACTAGAGGAACTACAGACCTGCACAGTAATGTGGGAAGCTCAATTACAGACAGTAGTCAGTTTCCTGGTGCACTCTACGACAAACTGTTAATCTTTTTCAACACGCCTTCTCCCCCTGTTAAGGCTAAGTTTGAGAATGAATCGTTTCCAGTTTTGTGTCCTCCTCCTAAGCCCATGCAGTGCTCCATCTGTCACAAGCTGGGTCACTCCAGACAGAGGTGCAGTGGCAAGCCCCTTTGCTCTAAGTGCCTCTCTGAACTGCACATCAGAAACGCTTGCCCCTTTTCACAATTCCGTTGTGCAAATTGCGAAGGCGCTCATTACTCATACCCTTTAAAGGATGTAGCATATTCAAATATGAATCTCTGATCAGAAGCAAGATGGTTACATTGCTCATTTCTTACTACGAGGCTAAGCGCCTCACGGATATGGAGCTTGGAGTTGCACCCACCCCCCTTGGCTCCCACTCGTCAAACCTACGCTTCATTAGTAACTTCTACGCCCCGTCCACAGCATGACAATCGGTACAACCTACCTTTTCCACGATCTGCGACAAATGCCTCTACTAGTGTAATTAATGGTGCTACTGCTCATGAGAACCCTGTGAATGTCACATGCTCCACCTGTGGTCGAGAAGAACTCTTACGAATCTTTTCGCATCATTCGCCAGCCCTCCATTTTCGGAATATAACAGACTCGCGCCTTCACCGATGATTTGGCCGGAATCTCCCTCCCTAGCAGATGCTATGGAGATTGCTTACGTATCATCCCCCCCCCCCCCCAAGTAACCAGTGTTACCAATGACCCCCAGTTCGACATAAGCTCAGGTGAAAATGTCACCACTTTAGGTAATCATAAGGTAGATGAACTAGTTGTATATTATCTGAAGCTATTTCTCACATCTTTATTGGAAACGACCAGGAAGAGCAACGAGGAAAATAATATCCCGGTAAATATCGGAGATACCTTCAAATTAATGGAGTCTCAGCTCCCTTACCCCCCTCCTGGTTTCAAGTTATTGCGAGTTGGTGGCATAACGTTATGTCCCCCCACGTTGTTGATGTCTCGTCTCAGTAATGCTGGGTGCCCACTTAGCGCGACTATCGCGCGATTCTATCGCACCCAATCAGAAAACAGTTTCGAATCACGTGTCACATGCAATCATGGCAGCACCTACTTCGAGATGGTCGGATATCGCTACGGAAAATTTGATTGAAGATATCAAGTAATATGCAATTTTGGAAGCACGAAATCTTGAAGTAAGAAACGAAATGATCGCGTAGATAGCGCATGCGCATTCAGTCACGCGGCCGTCGCGCCAAGTGGGCACCGAGAAGCGAATTGATCGCCTGGCGTTTGTTGCGCATGCGCATATGACTCAAAGCGATAGAATCGCGCGATCGTCGCGCTAAGTGGGCACCCAGCATAACAAAGATTTGTGTGTCCTCCACTGGAACATCAGAGGCCTAGCCTTTAATTGGGAGGATGCTGTCCTTCACAGTAAATCCCAAATTATGACTTTATGTGAGACTTTCTTAAACTGTGACTATACCGTGAACTTTTCCAAATCTCTCTCATATGTTAACAGTAGAGAAAAGTATGGAGGTGGCAACCTTGTCTCTGTGAAGTCATATATTCCACACTATATTAATTTCATAGGCCATCTAGAAAGTGTAGCTGTCATAGACTTAGTCGTCTTCTACCAAGAAACCTGTTGCACATCTATTGTGTTTATATCCCACGCTACCTCTCCCGGGACAAGTGGTCTAAACTTATCAATTCCCCCCCCCCCCCCCATTCATCGCAATTGGTGACTTCAATGCCAAAAGCCCTGACTGGGGATGTGTAAATCACAACCTTAACGGGCGCTACTTGGAAGAGTTTCAAATGTGTTGCAATTTTAAGATCTTATACACGCCCAAACACACTTTCTCGCCATCTAGATTGGAGTGGTCCTCCTCTAATCTAGACATTGCTTTGGTGTCATCCGACTTCCCCTTCCCTTCTTATTTGGAGGCAGTCTCCGGAGCTCGTGGTAGCGATCATTCCCCAATTTGCCTTTGCATTTTCTCCTCTAATCGTACTGACAGTCCTCATAGCCTGTTCCCGTGCAAGTTCCCTTCACCTCCGCCTGCTCCAAGCGCCAGTCATTGCTCCCCCGACCTCCTAGACCTTGGTCCAATGAGAAACCCTGATATCGTCGATCTTCTGTCCATTCACCAGCGGAGGTTTTTTGCTAAATCCCCCAGCGGCAGGTCCTTCCCTTCTAGGCCCACATGGTGAAGAAGCCGTCTGGCAACGTAATAAAACAAAGAGGGAGTTCTATAGGTGCAGGTGCTTGGAGTGTTGGCTCAATTCCAAGAAAATGAAGGCACATTGCAAGAAAACCTTGAAAAAGCACAGGAGAAACTTTTGGCGTGAATTGATCAAGAAAGACTACCGGGCAACGCGTGGAAAATGCTCAAAATCTTCCAAAAACGCTCTCCCACCTCAGTTCCTGTCATAAAGAACAGTGAAGGTCATATGCTAGACCCCAGATCTTCTGCGGAGTCCATTCTTCGTTTGTCAGTGGTTTCGCCGCAGGCCTGCTCCAAGAGCTGGACCAGGCACCTTCCAGCCGATTTTATAGCACCTGACGCTCTTTCGCAATGGGATCAACCCTTCTCCATCTCTTCTTTGACAACAGCATTTAGAACTAAGTGAACTGCGCCAGGCCGTGAGGGGTTAATCAACCCCACCTTCAGCAAGTTGGGGGAGGGTCAGCTGAGCCTATTGCTGGATTCCCTCAATGTTTCCTGGAAGACTGGTATTATACCCACCGGATGGAAAAGTTCCATAATACATCCGGTTTTAAAGCCAGGCAAGCCTTCGACGTCTCCCACGAGTTATCGCCCGATTGCTCTGACTTCATGCTTAATATAAATCTTAGAGTGCCTGGTGAATGACAGGCTTCAGCACTTTCTGGAAACGAAGTGTCGCCTTCCTGATTATTGCCAAGCTTTTAGGAAAGGCCGTAGCCATTTATTCTCGGTTTTTAAATTAATCGACGATACACTGCTATCGAGAGAGAAAGGCAAGTGTATTGGCATAGTCTTCCTTGATATTAACAAGGCCTTTAACTCGCTTCCCCACGAGCTCCTCTCCAACAAACTTGTGGACATCCAGATTCCTCAGAGGCTGGGTGTGTGGATCAACGCCTTCTTAAACGCCAGCAGAAGAGGCATTCCGCTTCCCAGGTGGTACCGCCTGGACCGTTCAGCAGCAAGACCTCAATGTTTAAAGTCTTTACTAGGGACATCTCCTCACTCCCTCCATCAATAGGAAAGAGTATGTTTGCGGATGATATGGCCTTTTGGTTCTCAAGTTGCTAAATCCTTGCTGTCTGTATGGCGTTGAAGGTGTGTGCGACACGCTTGAATCCTGGGGTGACGACAACTGTATCTCCTTCTCTCCAGAGAAATCGGTTGTAATGTGTTTTGCCAAATGCGCCCCCCCCCCCCCGTTATAAATATTTTCCTCCAAGGCACTAGACTCCCGAATAGAAATGCACACAAATTTCTTGGAATTATGATTGATAGCAAATTAAATTGGAAGAGCATTGTTAGAATGCTTAAGGGAAGCCTGATCAAGTGTCTAGCCGGGGCAAGCCTGATTATGAAATCTAAGTGGGGTCCCCCATGGGTGAGGCCTCCACTCTACTAGCACCCTTGTGAAAATTACGGACCTGTCGGCATTAGCCGTATTATTAGCTTCTAAGTCGAGTGTGAATCCGTTGATGGTGGTGGAGAGGAAACTGCTGATGAGTGTCTGCGCACCACCAATTCCTCACCGTGCCCCCTGCTTTATATTGTAACGGGTGCCCCCCCCCCCTCCTTTGAGGTGGGAGGGTCACTTTGTTTGCCAACTTTTCTCTTACTGCCAGTGCTCCATCAAAGCTCCAGCAAACACTACTTTTCTGCATTATTGTTTGTCCTCCTAAAATCGAACTATCTCCATTCATTTGCGTCGAATTTATTAAAAAAGTTTGAGTCTATTGCTTTCATCTTTGCGAGCCCATAATGTTAAGGCATCAGTGGATAAATCCTCCAGCTTGTGTCGTGAACACCCCTCCCAGCTAACTCCTGACCAGCCCTTCACGCTCTGTGTGCTCCAACCTATTCGATGCCTTCCTTAGAGACAAATATCCCGAATTTCGCAAAGTTTACTCGGACGCTTCCCTTTCTCCTATCAGCAGTAATGACGGCATAGGTGTTTATTTGAAAGGCTCCAAGTTTATTTCCCAAAAAATCTTTCCGGCGTCCAGTTCATACCAACTAGAACTTATCTCGATTTTTAAATCCCTCTTACTTACCTCCTTTCTCTCACCCGACAGTTACTTAATACGAACGGACTCCCAAAGTGCTATCTTGTTGATCAGTCGAGCCCTAACTAGCGGCAAGTGGTTCTTTAGGGAGCAGCCAGGTTACGCAATTGATCTACTTCATCAGCTTTACCTGAAAGACTATTGGGTCCAATTTATGTGGGTTCCCGGCCACAAAGGTATCAAAGGAAATGAAATGGCTAACAGATTTGCAAACTGGGGGAGAAATGGACGTAAGACTGCTATCCCTGCTCGCATAGATTCATCTATTTTAAAATCGTGTGTTCGCACCTTAGCCCTATGGAATGAGGACTGGTTAGCGGAAATGAAAGGTGGGCACTACAAAGCATTATTTCCGGCTGTGGTCAGTATTAAACAACTTGCCCCTAGATGGCTCACATCGAACCAACGTGCGCTGCTCTTCAGATTAAGAAGTGGTCATGCTCCGTTTAATTTCTTCCTGCATAAACTCTGTGGGTGTGTCTAAAAAGTCCGACGGTGTGACTAACATTTCTTAAACAGTGACTGACTCGAAATTTTGACTATGTCCGATCGACGCGGGAACGATGCAGGCATACGTAGCTGGCTTTATTCATTTTAAGTTTTCTCCTGATTCGGACGACCCTCGATTCATAACGCGACCGGTCGTATTATGAATCGAGGGTCGTCCGAATCGGGAGAAAATTTAAAATGCGGGTATGCCTGCATCGTTCCCGCGTCGATCGGACATAGTCAAATTTTCGAGTCAGTCACTGTTGGCTCAAAATGAGCTTTGTGACGGACTCAACAGTGACTGAACTGTTGGCTCCAAAATTTCGCGACCGGTCGGACTTTTTAGACACACCCTGTATAGTGCCATCTGATCATTGCCGGTGTGGTGAACAAGAAACGGTGAAGCATGCGATTATGGTCTGCCCTATTTGTTGTGTCAACAGAGGGAACTGCTTGTCAACGGTCTCCGTAAGCGGATATCGTTTTCTCTTTGGAGAATATTTTCCTTGCCACCCGTCTGTGTCCCAGTGATAAGCGCGCCGTTGTGCGTCTCTTTACCTGCTTTTTGTGTGGCTCTGGACTATTTGAGAGATTTTGGGCCCATTTAAAACTCGTTGATATCTGCTTGTGGCACTAATTTATTAATGTCTTTTTAAATGAAACTCATCAGCTAGTCTCCGTTCTTCGGTAGATGTAGGCTGGGAAGAAGAAGAAGAAGCATTGTTTGAAAAAAACTTTTTCTTCTTATCTTGTTTTGTATCGTTCAGTGTATCGCTATGTAAGGGCTGCTAGCCCACCTTTCCCTTGTTCCATGATAAAGGTGGCATTAAATGCCGAAACTAGTAGGAAGATTTTCAACAACAATGGTGTACTGTAAGGCATCTCTTTATTTCGTGTTAAGAACTTGCTAAAATCTACCACAACGACGTTTGCGCAAAGAACCAGAGACGGAATGTCTGAAGTGTCCAAATTAGTGAAATTGAAGAAAACTATTAGTTGTTCAAAACTATATCATCTTATAAGAGTGGACAAGATCGAAGACACTTTTATGAATATCGAAATAGCACTGAGAATCTTTTTCACATGATGGTAACACATTGAAAATTGAAAAGAATAAAAAGTGCACTGAAAAGTGCTTCAAGAAAGATCGAGCAGTTTGTCGCTGAGAGTGATGTGCTCAAAGAAATAGATTTTAATGGAGTCATTCATGATTTTGGAAATCAAAAAACAAGAGCAGTGCCTCTTGTATCTGTGTAACTTTTATTAATAATTGTTTTCAATTTTTCAAATATTACTATTATGATCAGAACTTTGTGTTGCATAAAAATAATATACTCTTGTTTATTCCTATTTATAATGCAAAGTAGTTTACAAAACAACTTAATGTTAGAGGGCCCCCATATCCAAAAGTGCCATCACTTACAAGGGAATCCCCCATAGCCTATCCGCTTTAACAATGGGGGGGGGGGTCCTAGAAATTTAGGCGTCGACTACTAAGGTCATTTTACGCCTTTTTACACAAGTTACATCTGTACGCAGCCCGGGACAAATACAAACATCCATGCCCACGGCGGGATTCGCACCCACGGCCAGGCAGACTCGAGAACTAGAAAGGCCTACGCCCTAGCCCTCTCGGCCACCTGGCCGGCCGCTTTAATAATGGAGTCTTTGTATGATTATGTATGCTCAAATTTTTTTCGCTTTCGTGGTTTATTTTGAAAGAAACAAAATGTTGCACTCTCTTATTTTGCAAGCATCTATAGTAGCTTCAGATGAGTAACATACGAGGGGAGTTCAATAAGTAATGCAACATATTTTTTTTCTCGGCCAATTTTGGTTGAAAAAACTGGACATTTCTTGTGGAACATTTTCGAACATTTCCGCTTCGTCTCGTATAGTTTCATTGACGTCCGATAGGTGACAGCGCTATAGTGA
>JAHWFO010094270.1:422902-451362 GCA_023313115.1 Rhysida immarginata
TGATTTATAGTGTTAGGTGAATTAGATCATCGAGCAGACCGCTACAATGTATAGTAAAAGGCGACTCGTTTATTGCATCGTTAGATAACTTTCTGTGAGATTCAACATTTGGACAGAATAGTTTTGTTTTTTGTGATTGAATTTTCACCGTCGTTGTTACGCAAGGTTCTCTATAAAGATTTATCCTTCCCTTCATGTGTCTGCCTTATGGTCCCCCGGACTAGGAGGGCAGGGGTATCCCCCCAAACAATCAAAGTATTTCGCACCATAAATCTTTTTGAAAACTTTCCTTATATTCCTTGGATCAGTTTTGATATGACTTCTCTCCACGTGGACGGTAGAAAATCGCGGGGGGGTTGTTGCAATCGTTGAGGTAGACGTAAGCTTCATCCAAATTAACAACGTAGTTCCATCATTTTGCTGTGAGGTAACCTTCATAGAGCCTCCGATAGTTCCTCTTCCTTTCTGCGATGTATTATAGCAGCAGCTTATGAACACAACTCTTGTGACGCTTTTCCTGTTGCCAGTCTTTGTTTATTATTTTATCCACAGTAACCTAAATACGAAGGAAGATGCGATAAACATTTTTGTAGCGAAGTTCTTTCTTTCCTCTTCTTAAGCCCTCTTTTCAGTATCTGAATAAAACGTTTGGCTTCATTTTGTTGACTGACGATATGGACTAGTAAGAATGACTGATGTCATTTAATTTTATGAAATTTTGAAACCCTATGGACGTGAATGATGTTCCATTATCCATTATAATTTGCTTGGATAACCTAAATTAAAAAAAATAACACTGCAAACATTCTACAATTCTCAATGAGGTTATATTTTTATAACACGTCAGGTCATTTTGAAAAAGCATCTTTTAGAATTAAAAATGTGCTACCATTAAAGAGTCCTGAGAAATCCAAATTTAGACTTTGCCAATGAGCTTCAGGCAGACTTCATCGGTGTGGTGTGCATTTAGAATTTTCTGTCATTCAACACAGGACCCACTCACTGTAGCATCTATCTGCTGGTCTAATTTAGGCCACCAAATTATAATTTTGCTATAGTTTTCACTTTCACTATTTCTGAATATGCTGACCGAATTCTTGTAAAATATCTTTTGTAGGATCAGAGATTGCAATATAATTCCACACAAAATGCATCCACTATGAAGTGAAAGTTCCATGCACGCGTTATAAAATGAAACACCTGTAAATTAAAGACAAACTTAATTTATTTAAGTAGATTTATTTAAGCAGTAGATTTATACATAGGTAAAGTAGACATTTGAGAAATTGTCATTATATCAATACTATCTGGCGTCTCTCTAGTTTCTGCCTCTGTCTTGATAAACCATCAGCATAGAGTCATTTTTAAGCAGTAGTTCTTAATTGTGAGCAGCTAATAGTGCCAACCTTCGGTATTCCATTTTTAGGCCATATTTCTTAAAAGAGGTTGATGATCAGTTATAAGTGTAAACGTTCCTCCATGCAAATACTGATGGTATTATTATACCAAATATCAACGCTTCTTTTTTTTCTATTTGAACGTATCCCTGTTCTGCTTTAGCCGTTTTCATCTAACAGTGACAGTACAGCACTCTGGAAGATAGTTTTTGTTGTATTGGGTCCATGGTACTTTGAAAAATTGAAGGGGCTGATGCTACATTCTATAGCAGACGATTGCTTGAAATGATCCTTCATGGGTATTTAATATCAGATAAGAATGAGATTCTTCATATATTGATGTCTGATGTGAAACATATCTAACATGCTCAGTTTTTTCCTATTTGCCAAAGAAACAAAGAACTTTCCACCTATGGCCAGAAGCACCTATCAATTTCTAAATATGGATTTAAGTTAATTTCATAATCTCCACATATTCTCACTGTTCTATCCAATTTCATGACATGCACTATTGGTATGCCCACTCACTATAATTGATTGGAGTAAGAACTCATATTTCCACCAACTAATCCGATGTAATTTCTGTTTTTGCTTTCACAGCTCAGTAAACAGCACGGCTCAGTCTCACGGTTCTATTTTATTTTATTTTATTTTATTTTATTTTATTTTATTTTATTTAATTAATTAATTAATTTATTTATTTTTTACGAAATAACGTTTTATATCTTATTTTTTATCATTCATGTCGAAATAGCTTTGATATTTTAAAAAAATGTTTTTATGTACCTTCTAACACCTTTATTCAAAGTTTTTAGTTGATGCCAATCTGGTTTGAACATTTCAACCAGCCTCTTCTCAATAATGGTGAGCCTACTTGATCCATAAACATTTGCAGGCCAGTTACTTACCCCATCTGATTTTACCACTTCTCTTCCATAAGCTGAAAGTCTTATTTTTGTCCGATTTAATGGAATATGCTGAAAATATTTGATATCCTCAATTTGGAAGAGATACTGCTGCATCTGAGTCCAGTTCCATTATCAACTTCTATTGGTACAGTCAGTGCCAGGTAATGTACAGTTTTATATATACAGCGGCAATTCATCAGTATCGGTATCTTCCAAATTTTAAATCTGCTCTATCTGTTGTTTTCCTGTCTTTGTGAAAGTGCCTGCTACTTTTTTCTTTTGATAGGTATAACCTGATATATGATCTTTGTTGTTGCAATTATAACAGTTCATACTTAAATTACAGGCATATTCTGCATGTCTAAGATCCCATAATTCCGAGTTCTTTCTCACTTTACTGTCGTTTTTAGGATCATTTGGATATGACAAACACTTATCTTTTCCCATTGCTAAAGTCTTTACCTGTTTTATTTTTTTCAGTAGTAGCATTTAATTCTTCATATATTGAAACTGTAATATTCATTGCTGTATCTGAATCCAACTTCGATTCTGCATATACGAGGGGCATTCAAATTTGACCTGGACTTTATTCTTTATAAAATCAGGAAACTACAAACACACACACACACACACACACACACACAAGCACACACAACACACACCAGTTGTTTCTCAAAGAACTCTCCTTGCTTCTCTACACATCTTTTTCATCTGGATACCCGGTTCTGTAGATATCTTTTTGCTGCATCGATATGACAGAGAAGGTGACAGCTTCCTAAGGCGTGTTGTGACCACCGACGAGATGTGGACTCCTGAAAACAAGCGTGCGAGCATAGGGTGACGACACACTGTCTCACCACTTACCAAAAAATTCAAGATGACACCATCAGCGATGAAAGTGATGGTGGCTGTATTCTGGGACATTAAAGGTGTCATTCAGGTCTATTTTCTGGAATAACGTTGAAACATAAAAGTACCCTACTACTCTGACAGCTGGAAGGAACAGATTTCCACCCGGGTCGTTTTGTGATCGATCCTCTGAGAGTTGCTTAGAGACCCATCTGGCAGAGTTCTTGTTGAATTTCAGCTTATTGTGGATGATGGTCTCCACACAGCCAGTGCTGATGTTCAGTACTGAAGCCAGTTCTCGGTCATGAATCTGCCTGTTGTCCCTTATCAGCACATTTGTTCATGCGATGATGCCCATCATTGATAGCAGTTGCTGGGTTTGCCTTATGAGGTTCATTGCCGGTGGATTCCCACCCTCCTTCAAACGTGGCACGAAGCAAAGACGGATGATCGAGACAAACATGACTCGGTGAACTGTCTTTGAAGTCTCTGAGGAATTTCAGATGCTTTCACACCTTCGTTTTGGAGAAACTTGATGATTATTCATTGTTCCATTTTTGTCAACACATCGCTGTCCGCCATTTTGTTTAAACAAACAATCGGTTGTCATGGCAACCGGATAATATGGTGCTGAATTTGCATGACAGGCGTAGTTGCCATCCCAACAATGAAAGTTTAGAATTTTACAACAATGAGATTTACAAAAAATAAACTCCAGGTCAAATTTGAACGTCCCTCGTAATTTCTTTTGAATGAGTTCATTTTTAATTCAGCTACACACACAATCATAAAGTTCTCTAAATAATCTTGATCAGATTTACCCCATTTTGTCATGCTGTGAAATCAAAAGCGTTCTGCTCTTAAAAGAGGCTTTGGACTAAAATGGTTTGCAAGTAATGTTACTAGTTCTTTATACGATTCTTTATGCTGGAGGTTCCAGTGTTGTGAAGGTACAAAGTAACTTATAAGTCTTTCCTCCCACGAAGTTTAACGGAGTAGAGACATTCCTCATTTCAACTACTTCATTAGCCATAAAAAACTGTTCAGTCTTTCTATGTAGAAGGCTATTTTCCAGACAGTTCATCAAAATTTTCTAGTGTTCCTCTGCTGTTGCTGACATCCTCGTTGACAATTATGCTGTGTGCATTTAAAGATCTTAGAAAAATTAAGTAAAGAATATCACAACACAATAGAGGTAGCTACCGATCTCTTTATTTCCAGTAAGGACCACAGAAAATATAAAACACAGAAGTTACAAACATGAAAAAATTGCCATCTGGGGATGTTAACTAAGAAACAATATCTAGAAGTTAGAAGTATGTACTAAGTTATAAATACTTACTCTGTATCTTTAAGATTTTTGTCACAGAAAGCAGCATCGAAGCACAATTGTGGAAGACTGATTGCAACATTTTTGTTTATACAGTTCCCATGAGAATTCCACTGGAGGATTTCAATCGAATTATAAATAATTCAGGTAGAGCAAGATGAACAAATTTTCTGTCCTGCTGCATTGGAAACCTCGAAAGGAATAATGAAATGGAACAAAGACTGAAACTAATTGAAGAAAGAATTAGTGTCTAAATTTTCTACAAATATGTTTATAAAGCCTTATTGTTCCAAGTCGAACTGACTGGCCAGAGAGCACTGAAGTCCACCAATGAAAACAAAAAGGAGAGCATTACCAGTTGTTATTAATCCTCCTTTATGACGGTTCTAATTTCTGTTTTGAATTCTGTGTTACTTAAATCTGTAAGTATACAGTATTTTGTGTGTAAAAAGCAGCCAAGAATTCAACGAAACTTTTATGAATGGGATCATAGAAATTTTTCTGCTTGTACTTTTCAGATATTCAAGAATTCCTGATAAAACTGTTAATTGCCAATTTTCTGAATCTTATTGATAAACTGGTAAAATCCATTTCCGTTAGAAATATGGACTTTTTTAATATTCAGCAATATTACAACTAACTAAAAAATTTCTCTTAAATTACAATCCTATTTTTCAACATTGAGCAGCTTTCTGATCTTGCATCAACACAGGAAAATTTGGCAGATCTATTGTAAATTTGACGAAGCCCATGGCTTCAATGCGGCCTTAATTTTTGGCAGAATTTCAGGTTTGCCCTTTGCTCAAACTGAGACAGTCTCGATGTCCACTGCTCGCATTCGACTGTCCTTCATAAACTTCTGTTACAAATGAAGTTGAAGAAACTTTTATACATGTAGGTCTTTGTGCTAATATTTTCTAATCGTTCTTTTTTTAGCATCTTTGTTGAAATTAAAATGAATAAGGAGCCCTTGTCAAATCTCCTTTATTAAAAACTATTTATCTTGATCTCCATTTCTAAAGATGTTTTGTTCTCCATCTCTAAACATTTACTTAAAAATCTTCCAATCTCGTTTTCGCCTATTCCTTACCTGTAACATTCTGGTCTCGCTATAAATTTTCTGCGAAAGTTTGTTAAGATCCGAAACATTCCAGATCACAATGTCACAATGAAAAACAGCAATTGTCTTTTTTCTTCTTCACTCATTTCATTATAAACGTAACATATAAGTAGAATCTTTTTTGTGATTTTTCGTATGTGCAATTGAGAATATTATAATGTCTCCGTTTACATGCATCTATTGAAAGGTCTCGTATATTAATGTTTCTCACTAATGGACTCCACAAGATACCAGAAGCGTTGGGAACCCACGACCCCCTGAACAAACTCCCACAGTTCATGAAGATTTGACGGAAGGTCGAACATCTCTCTTGGTGGCATCCCAGATGTGCTCGATGGTACTGAGGTCAGGTGAACCTAGCTGGCCAGGGAAGCGAGATTACATCTGTTGAATGTTCATCCAGCATCCGGATACGATTCGGGAGCGATGGCATGGTGCATTGTCTTATTGCAGGCAGGAAGAAGTCTCCATCGGGATGTTGAAGATGTGCAAACAGGAGCACATGATTGTCAAGGATATCCCAGTAATGTTCACCTGTTAGGGACATTGTCACCCATACGAGAGGTCCCTTTCAGTCCATGTAAACATTCCCCAGATGAGAATCCCACCTCCATCCGCTTGAAGATTGCTGGTAAGAAGAGTCCATTGCTTCATGTGGTTTGCATCATTCTCGTACCTTGCTATCGGTATATACCAGCATGAATTTCGACTCATCAGTTCAGGCAACCTCTTTCCACATGTCTGGGGTCTAGTGGCGATGTTTCCGTGCCCATGCTACTTGTTGCGCCCTGTGATAGGAAATCAGCAGAGATACCCACCTGGGACGATCGCTTCTGTACTCCATAGCAAGGAGATGGTTCTGGATGTTTCTGTGCACCAGTGTTAAATTGTTGGGTGATCTTTTACACTGTGGCCCGTCTATCTGCCGTTATGTTGCAAGCTAGCCGACGACGACCCCGCTCATCCACACACTGCTGTCCATGGCAGATGGCCCTTGCAGGGATTGTTTTACCATCATTGACGTACTCATCGACGTACATCTGTCACACATTAGCTCGTGGAAATCCCAGTGCCTGGACAACTTCCGAGATGGCGTCACCCAATCATTGGGCACCGACAATCTGGCCATAATCAATTGCGCTAGATCTTTCGTCTTACCCATACTGCGCCGATTATTACTGATTCCTGTTGCATCACTCCTTAGATTGTTGGATTGCTGCTTACGTCATTTCATTTCCGATGCCAGGGTTGCCCACAGCGCCATATTTTCATAACGCCAGCCATCTCTAATTCAGTTGCTCTTCCGTGACCTACATAACATAATAAAGGCCTAGCTGCAGTTTCATTAGCCATCTCTGCAATGCATCTGAGTCACTATAGTCCATCCAGCTTTAGTTTGCGCGAAATGTGATGGACATGCTATTTGTTATGTATTGTGTAATTTTAGTTGTAACAATATCCAACAATTGACATGGCCATCTCATTTCGCGCAAACTGAGATTGGATGGTCTATATCTACAGTTTCAATTTTTTAACATTAGAGGTCTGTGATTTGGGTATAAAACTTTGTAATGATGTTCACATTCACAAGAAGAAAAGGTATTTTAAAACAAAAAAAAAATAATTAATAAACTTTACCAATGATAAAAACATCTTAAAATTGGATAAAATGAGATTTAATTATTTCTTTATTT
Source organism: Rhysida immarginata (assembly GCA_023313115.1). Classification (NCBI taxonomy): domain Eukaryota; kingdom Metazoa; phylum Arthropoda; class Chilopoda; order Scolopendromorpha; family Scolopendridae; genus Rhysida; species Rhysida immarginata. Next base: position 430,201 of record JAHWFO010094270.1, read on the forward strand.
TCTAAATATATTAAAATTATAAATAACATTATTTGTATAACATACAGACTGTTAATCAAGTGTCTCAGTGGTCATTTGCAGTGACCATTTTCAAGATGATGATTTTGATCACTTACCAAAAATTCGCTGACTTAAGCCTGGTAATGTGCCTTCTGTCTTTCCCAATTATCCTGTTTATATGCAGCTATAAATTCCTAAAGAGATAATGCAAGTAAGCCAGCTAACAAGAGAAGAAAAACCATGTCACCAGCAATTACTAGTACAACCAATGCTCAGAACTGCAGTTCAAATATCACTAAAAGTGAAAAATCAATTGGCATTTGCTCAATATCTGCAATTAATCAAAGTTCATCTGCCATTCCTGATTTTTCTTTTCACTTGTATCAGATACTTGTTTTACGATTGCAAGATACAAACCTATAACCAGAAAAAATTTTAATTATCATTTAAAATTGCAGGGATTCGAATTTTGAAGTTATTGTACCTTCCATTCTCTGTATAGTAAAATCCAGTTACAACGTACTTCAAATAATGTACTTTTCAGTTCTAATTTAACGTTTCTAAATATGAAGGCCTCATTACTACGATCACAGGTTTAAAGCCTTGCTTTGATTGGTCAGAAATTATTTTGCATGGCTTGGGTGTGTTCTGGATGCATTCTGTCAGGGAAGTAGGATTTTTTGGGAAAACAAGTTTTGCAAATAACGCAAATTGAAATTACAGATTTTTTCATAAGTTATTTTACTGTAATTATATACTGCACGGGTCTATATATATTATTTTTTTTCTGGATAGCTTATTTGGATTAATTAAAATATAAGTTCTAAATCTGCTACACCATACGTGTACATACTACTATGTGTCGTATTCATGCAGTACTATGCTGTACTAGGTATCTGCATGGGCTCTCCATCCACTTCAGTTTCAGATTAACGTTCAAAATTTCAGTTCCCTAGAAACATGTTAAAACGAGATTTTACAATAAAACAAATCCGTTTTTTATCTTCGGTCTTTGCTTAGATATGTTTTGCTGGTTTTGGATAAATTTATGTTGAAATTTGAATAGTATAATGATAAATTTAGTAAATTGGAAAGTATATTTCATTAGTACTGTACAAATCCAATTGCTTACTATACTGTTCATGTATTTTTATACCCGACTTGCACCCGCTAGTGATAAAAATTGAATTGAAACTACAGCCAGTGACTAAGCCTCTATCGCAGCCAATGAAAGAGACAGGCTGAGCATTCAAAAATCATCACTAGTATCCACTGTATCCATTTTGGATTTTAACAATTAGTGTTTTCTCGTTTGTCGGAAACAGTGAAGGTTGGATTGTTACTCAGACTACTACGGTCAAGTGAGTTTTGAGTGCCCAGGCCTGTCTTTTTCGTCAGCTGTATGCCTCTGTTATAATATAGGCCACGGCTCTTCAGTGTTAGTTCAGGAATGGGAAGATTCTTTTTCGGCCATGGCACTTATTGGACTAGTAGATCCATCTAACTTTTCTTCTGAAGTCACAATATTTCTGCCAAGATTCCTATTAATAAAAAAATTATAATTAACATACTGTAACTTCCAACTTGTTGCAATTGCTAAAATGTATTTTTTATGATGAAATGCAGAAGGAAAACTGCAACTTGCAAAATTAAAAATTGCATTTCGCAAAATAAAAAATGTAGTTTCTGACATTAAAATTCAGCTTGGGAAATACAGTCAAACGGAACAGAAAAAAGATTCAACATATAGAGGTTACTTTTAAATCAATATTTTTAGGTTCTGTGAGAGTACAGAGAACAGGAGTTAAAATGGCATGTATATGGAGAGGTACGCTATGTACAAGTTGTGCCACTAGCAATAGAAAGTCACAAGCTGCACATGCTCAAACATCTCGTACGCAATAGGAACTTTCCAACGAGATCAAAAACTTTTTCGAGAATTTTTATTGTAACTCATGAGAATAGTCTAACTAACCAAAGTGACATCAAATTTTTTCGTTTACGTACGAAAAAACTCTAAACTCTAAAGTATTTAAAATGCTTTGCATATAACTGGCATGCGAAGTCAAAATTCGACATAGCGAGGTTTTCCGAGAAAATGTTTTGAAATAATTAGGGAAAATTCCATTGAATTAGAAGTGAAAATCCAGGATAATAAAAATTTTTCGAGATATCGAAGTTTCGAGATAATTGGGTTCAAGATATTGAGGTTCGATTGTACATATTTTTGCGAATTCTTAAATGGTGTTTCCTAAATAAAAATGCAGTTTGCAGAATTAAAAATGCAGCTTGTGAAATAAAACGTGTTCTGCAAAATAAAAAATATAGGTTGCAAAATGAAAAATGTATTTTGCAAAATAAAGATATCAGCCTTGTGGATTTTTAAATCCGATTGAGCAAGCGAAAATTCTGTTAAAAAGGGGATAAAAAGTGGATAAAATAGAATAAAAAGCTGGGGGATAATTCATACCCCATTTTCTTATGCTCACCTTTTGATCTTACTTATTCTCTACTCCTTAAGCCCCATGTTAGCTTCTATTTTTAACCTTTTTAACACCACTTTATCCTACACTTTTCATCCATATTTATTCATTTTTTTATTCTACTTTAAGGGGCAAATTTCCTTAAACGAGGAGAATAAAAAAATTGGAAGTTAAAAATGGGGATAGACAGTGGCAAAAAAATGTAAGGATAAAAAATGGGCAGATAAAATGTGAGGGTTATGAACAGCTCTCAAGAGAGACCTGTTCACCAATCCAATTGCAATAGGCATCAATCCAGCTGATTTGGTAGTCCTGCCTACACATCTTTACTCGTTGCAAATATGGATAATTTGAGTAAGACAGGCACCACTAGATTGCATTCTTTACAGACTCAAAGAGCGATGATAAAAAGCAGGGTTAAATTGTAGAAGATTTAAAAAGTGGGGCGAGACGTTTGGGGAAAAAATAAGTTGGGATTAAAACGGGATAAAAACGTGAATAAAGGGAATAAAAATACTTCTTACCCCATTTGTTATTCCAACCTTTTTTTTTATCCTACTTCAACTTTTTAAGCACCACTTTATATTCCCCCAGTTTTTACCCTCAGTTTTATCCCCAAAGTATATCTCCAGCTTTTGGCCCTACCGTTAAAAATAGAAGCTAAAATTCAAGGGTAAGTAGGATCAAAAGGTGTGGATAACAAAATAGGGTAAGAAGTATCCCCCACCTTTTTATCTTTTTAATTGTCCATATTTTAACAAAATTTTAGCTTGCTCAATCGGATTTGAAAATTCCACAACTTGCTTTTTCCTTTCGCAAATGATATGTCTAATTTCACAGGCAGTATTTTCAATTCTGCAAAATGAAGTTTTGATTCTACAAGTTCAATTCTTCATTCTGCAAGTTATATTATTAGAGACAGCCCGCTAATAGCGTGTTGCGCCTCCTTTAGTGGCGAGAACTACCTGAATACGTGCTGGCATGGATTCAACAAAGTGTTGAAACCGTTGCAGAGGAATAGCAGCCCAGGCTAACATCACAGCGTCCTGTAATTGGTGCAGGTTGGACAGTAGTGTGGTAAGGCGTTGGATGGTTCTCTCCAATTCATCCCATAAATGCTCGATCGGGTTGAGATCGGGCGACCGAGCTGGCCACTGAAACGGGTGGAAGTCCGCGTCATGTTCCTCAAAGCAGTCCAAGACCATTCGAGCACGGTGACAGGGAGCATTATCCTGCTGAAACTGTCCGTCACCACCAGGAAACACACTCATCATGAACGGGTGCACCTGATCGGCAACAATGTTCAGGTAGTGTGTCGCATTCAGAGATGTGTCTATGGATATCAGAGAACCCAGTGTGTCCCAAGAGAAGACACCCCAGACCAGCACTCCTCGTCTACCCGCCTTGTCTGCTGACAGGATGGATCCATGGCCTCGTGCTGTCTGCGACAAATGCGCAGTCTGCTGTCTGCATGATGAAGTAGGAACCGCAATCCGTCGGACCAGGCGATCTTCTTCCACTCATCCAGCGTCCAGTGGCGATGCCTGTGTGCCCATTGCAGGCGCGCTTTACTATTTTGCAGTGACAGCGATGGTACCTGTACTGGCCGCCTGTTGTTAAACCCAGCTCGGTGCAAGGTGCGCCACACTGTGTGCTCCGAAATGGATTGTGATGCTCCCTCATTGAACTGCGCTGCAATTTGTTGGGTTGTTACCGTCCTGTTGCTGTGGATGATTTGTGCCAGTCGCCATTGGCCTCGTTCATCCATGGCCCTGTTTCATCTGGAGTTATGTTTGTTGGAGGTTGGTTTTTTTTGCATAACTGCCATTCATGGAATACCCTTGACATTGTTGCACGGGAAAACCCGAGGGGGTTCGCGGTTTGCGAAATGCTCAACTGCCCCCGTCGAGCTCCAACGATCATGCCTCATGCAAAGTCGGTCAAATCCTTGGATTTACCCATAGTCAGTCCACTTCTGCTGCTGACTGCAACTTGTGATGGATAGTCTATAATAAAGATTCCATGACAATTCAGAACATGACATATCAGAACATGACATATCAGAACATGACAATTCAGAACATGACATATCAGAACATGACAATTCAGAACATAAATAATCATAACGTAGATAAATCAGAACTGTCACGATGATTCAGAACAATGACATATCAGAACATAGATAAAAGAAAACAATGACAAATCAGAACTGACAATTCAGAACTGTGACGAAACAGAACGTAAATTTATTCATATGTATGGTATTAATCTATATACGAGGGTTGGGGCATAAGTCATGGCAACTATTTTTTTTCTTGTAGATATGTCAACGGATCACAAACGTACATGTGTCGTGTGGAAGTTCTGCAGGCATAGTGTGTATGCAGAACAACAGATGGCTCTGTGATAGCTGGTAGTAGCGCAGCGAGGGCTGTGAAATCAGTCAGTTGGTGAGTGTCATGCGAGATGGAAGTAACCCGTGTTGGGCAGCGTGCTTACATCAGAATAGCCGTTCTCCGAGGGAGAAATGCGATGGAATGTCACAGTGAATTAGTGGAAGCCCTTGGAAATAATGCCCTACCATACCGTACAGTAGCACGGTGGGTAGGAAAGTTTCAGCAAAGACGTGTGTCAACCAGTGATGAGCAACGTTCGGGACGACCGGTCGTGAGGCTGATGGTATTCAGTGCCTCCCACATCGTTGGCAGCGTGTGGTGACAGTAGCAGGGGACTACTTTGAGGGTCTTTAGAGCCAGGTTTGTCATGTCAACTTTATGTGTACTGTGTTGTCATTCTTTTGCACCGTGAAGGCCATATTGCCCTGTATACTACCGTAATAAATTAGTGTGTTACGATATTTCAGTGCTATTCATTGTCCACACATGTAGTTAACACCTTGTCCTTTCGTCTGTATATGTCACATTTTCCAACCGGACTGGTATCTTCAAGAAAAAAAATAGTTGCCATGACTTTTGCCCCAACCCTCGTATATAAAAGAAGAAACTGACTGAGTGAGTGATCAACGCACAGCCCAAACCATAAGGCCTAGAAACTCGAAATTTTGTACAGAGATTCTTTACAAAATGTACGTGAGCACTAAGAAGGGGTTTTTCGAAAATCAATCACTAAGTGGGGGAAAGGGGGGGGTTGAAAGTTTAACACATTGACTGGTGTTGCACTATATACTTAACACATTAACTGGTATAGCATTACAAACGTAACACATTTACTGGTGTGGCACTACATAATTAACGGAGGGGGTAACGAATTATTAACAACGAGCATAAATATGATTATGCAATGACAGGACATAGATAAGGCAGTGTTTATCGAGGAGGCTAAGGAATCACATGGGTCTCCCTTGAGCTCCCTAAAAATGTCCAGACGACTGGCGAAAATTTGTGTGTTTGGCAGAAAAAGAGAAAGAACGAGTAATTATCAGTGAAATTTGCAACAGAAAGATAAAAAGCTATCCAGGCATTGGAAACATCTGAACAACGGAAGCTCAGCTAGAGCAGGAGGGTATAAGAGCTTCTACGTCAAGGGCAAGGGAAATTTTAAAAGATAGATCTAAGGCATCCAGTGATGCTCCCCGGGGGTGAAGATGGATAACATTTAATCCGAGACAGAACAACAAGAGGGTAAGTAAAGTCCCGGGCAAGTATGCAGTAAGTTCATTAAGAATGGTGGTTCCATTCCACCTCTGATAATTTTAAAACAAAATTGAATTTGTAACAATATGTAGGATTTCTGTTGTTCGGGCTTTTCTTAGAAGTTAAAATTTGCTTGGAAATATTTAATAATGATCAGTAACTGGAGATAATGGAGAGTTAGCAGACTATTGAGAAAGAGTGAAAGATGACAGAGGACGCAGTCCCTTCATTCGAGCTACAGTTGACGACATAACCGATAACAAAACATACATGAACTCAACTCTTCAAACCAACAACCATTTGGTGTTATGTCCTATAATAATCTTTCGAAGGATTACAACAATAATTCATATCTATCGAACTGCCAGCGAAGAACTGAATGAGTATTGGGCAGAGATGACAAAAAGGTATCCAGGCGTCAGAAACACCTGAACAACTGCTTTGTCTATAGACGGAAATTGTAGAATTACTGAAAACAAATTTATTATTTATTTAATTTCATGAGGTTGTTCTGTTTAACCTACAACTGTAATTATCTCGGGCAACGCTGGGTGCTTCTGCTAGTTATTTACTAAGTTTTTATTTATTTATTTATTTATTTATTTATTTATGAAATACTTTGAATTTAATTATTAAATGAATGAAATAATAAAAAATATGAAAATATGGACTATGACAAAATACAAAAACGTAATCACTGCAGATTGGCTATCTCCCACTCATAGGTAATTCCATTTGGCTTCTATAGATGGTGTAATTCCATTTCTGATAATGATACATCCACTGAAAACAAATATGACGAATATAATAACCTGAATAAGGCTCTGGTCATTCTCTCCTTATTTCATACATAAAAACTCTGATTTTTCCTAGAGTAATTCCTCAAGTATCTGTCAGAAGAACCCTTTCAAAAACTCTGGTGCCAATTTTACTTTTATTATTTAGCAGCTTCAATTTCACAGTTGACAATTTCTCATGTATCACACTTTGTGAACTCTCATTATTTTCAGCCAATTTCGAATATTAGAGCATTCCTGTGAGAGCCTTTTAAAACTATGGTATAATGCTATTATAAATGGCAAATTTAGGGTGCTGTTTTTCTACTGACATGAGGCTGTATTTCTTCATGATGCTGAACACTATTTTCTAACGATATTAAAGTTAGAATTTATATTGTATAATTGGCTAAAAAATAGTAACTCCATTTTAATTAAAGGATATAGAAATAAAAATAAATATTAAAAACAATTGATAAATGAAAGTCACCCTTTGTTCTGTCCACTTCATAAATTGTATTTCTCCACATTGGGTGACTTTTATTTATCAATTGTTTTTAATATTTATTTTTATTTCTATTTTCTTTAATTAAAATGAAGTTACTACTTTTTAATCAATTATATAATATTAGAACTCTATACTCTTACAAAATTATTAGAATTTATATTTTAATTAAAACGATTAATAAATATTTTTTATAATTAATTAGTACTTCTTTATTTACCTTTGAGTTTATCATCATTCTTTGTTATACCTTTCTTCTCAACTGATGTGCAATAAAAAATTTATTCATAATTAAAAAAATAATAATACAATTTACTGATCAATAAAAATAAGCAACATAAAAATTCACGTATAATATAATAATTTTTGTAGTCTTATAATATGTCCCAATGTAACTCACTTTCATTAGCTTAATCTCACCCTCAAACTGTTGGAAGATCTCTCACAATTGATTGTTATCATCAATTACATGAGTCACTTCTATTGACGTTAGCCAGTTGCTCATCATGCTAAATGTTAGTTTGGTTTGATGAAAATGGAAAGCATTTTTTGTTCCAATTTTTCTAATGTTACCTCAGTTAAATCAAGCTTCATCCAGAAGACCAAAATAATTGTGAAGATTTTATTCATGGCTAGAAAAGTAATTTAAATTCAAAAATCAAAATTTATTAGTAAATTATAATGACTGAATTGATTTCATTAAATTACACCCATCAATATCTATGTTTATTCTTTCTTTTACGTTTGATGAAATCAATGAAAGCAAATATCCCTTTAAAAACAATACTACCATAACAACAAATTTATTGAGAAACTGGAAAGGACTGTGGATAACGACATGACCAACTGACAACAACCTCTTGTCCACAAAAGAATTTTATTAAGCATCTACGTATTTCGAACTCATTGAGTTCAGTATTCAATGCCGATATCTAATTCGAAATCGGCATTGAATAATGAACTCAATGAGTTCGAAATACGTAGATGCTTCATAATATTCTTTTGTGGACAAGAGGTTGTTGTCAGTTGGTCAACAAATTTATTAAAAGAGTACCAAGAAGATGTATTTTATAACAAATAAAGAATTACACAAAATATCATATTCCTGTGCATTTAGTGTTGAATAAAGAGCAAATGACATCAAAAATTTTTTGCTATATCTATTCTTGATTCAAGATTGAACATTACTATTACATTTTATAAAATTTTCGTTATTTCTATATAAAAAAATCATTTTCCTGCACGAAAATGACACCATCTTGTGAACTATTTAGTGATGAATTCGATTGAAAGAATTACATTATACAATATACTGATGTAATAATTTGGCAGATGAGAATGGATCACGAAAAGTGATTTTGATGACACTGAAAGGCTAAATTTGCAAATTTACAAAAAAAAAAATAAAAATTGCATATGGAGATTTTACTTTTTAATAAGTTTTATTTTTTTTTTTAATTTAAAAATACATGTACTTAATACCTCGATATATTACCACAAAAGAAAGTAACACAGAAGCATGACTGGTTTCAATTACTGACAAGGAGATCAACAATCAACCTATAGTCCGATTTTGATGAAACATGGTATGTAGGTAGAATACAAAGGCCTCTGTGAAAATTCTAGAGTGAAGAAATTCCCATATGCCTAGAAAATCGAGTTTGAAATTTACTGTAAACACACAGAGAAAAATAAAACACATTCTGTCAGCTAGCGGCGCAGTAGCATAGTGGTTAACGTGCTTGCTGAAATGCTCCCACTTTTTTTTACTGTTCGAATCCTTCCTTGTTCTGACATTTTTTTATATTGTATTAAATTTATTAAATTTAAATTTATGACATACATTTTTAAACATAAGATTTAAAAAACAAAATATTTAAATAGCAAAAAAATCAAACAATGTTATGTAATTGTAATTAAATATGAAAAAATGTACAAAATCAAAAATTAATTGTGAATAACTATGTGATAATGATAATAATTATCACTCATAAAATGTTCAAAACAAAACACTTCATTATAAAAAGCACAGCGAATGAATGCGATTCCAAAACAAAGATTGCATTTTTCAGATGATAATTTGTAAAAGTTAATTTGAATGCTCTAGGCACGTCATCGCAGTTATCATCATAACCGCAAGCTCTCTAAGCATATAAAAGCACTGGACGATATCCTGGAGCTTGAAGCTGATTGTACACCAGTGAATACAATTAGATTATGAGTAGACAATCATGTGGTTTTGTTGTGTGTGATGAATTTAAATACAAAATTTGCACAATTTCATTTATTCTTCTAACCAAAATTTTGGATTGTCTAAAGAAGAATAAGGCAAAGTGACCAAATAGTGGCCATAATCTTTTTAATCGTTAAATTAAAGTGGTATTGTGGAAATTCTATACACGTATATGTTTAATATCAATAAATGGTTTAATGTGAATAGTAAACTGTTATATAAGATTATAAAAATTTCAATTATGTTAGATAACTCTTCAGACTTATTTTAAACTGTATATGATGCGTTGTTATACAAAATTAAAGAATTGACCATTTACTGGCCACAGATGACCTTTTAATGGCATACCTTGTTTTAATTGCGGCCAGTAATGCCCTTATTAAGGCCATACTTGAAATAAGCTTTTTTATCATGTTTGTATGTTTAATTTAATGTTAAAATTAAAGGAAAATTTAATTTCAGTGAAAAAAAATTTCTAAATATAGGTTTAATACAACAAAGTAACAAAAACTTTTCCTCTAAAATAGTTTGATATTACAAAATCCTGAAAATTTATCTTTTCTTTGGCAACAAGCTTTGTTTCTTCTTCTTTTGCTTTAGCTCTTCTTCTGCTAGTCGTGCTTTGTATGCATCTTCAGCAGTGAGAACAAAGAAATGTTCCTTCCTTTTTTTTTCTTTATTTCAGAATTACTATTCATTGGAGTAGATGATATAGGAAAAACATCTTTGACAGATTCAAAACTATAATTATGTTTGCTGCTATTGCAATAAAATTTATTCACTAGCAGATTTTGTAAGTCTTCAATGTTCTCATTTTCAGAAGAGAAGGGTGCTTAAACAATCTCCACCACTTGTCTGATGGAACTTGATGCTTAAATACAGCATCTCGTTTTTTCGCCAAATCACTGGCATATTGTAAGATGGGCTTTTTCCCAAAACCAATTCCTCTTGATGTTCGGAATTCAGAAAGCAGTTGAGACTGTGAGATAGCCTCAATCTCAGAAACAATGTTTTAGCCTCAATCTCTTCAAGTGTGCGAGGATTGTTCCTATAAACTTTGGATTTTAGAGCACCCCACAAAAAGAAATCACAAACTGAGAGGTCTGGTGATCTTGGAGGCCAGCTTGGACCAACTCCATCCTGACCTCTGCTAACAACTCTCTCAGGTTCAAACACTTCATGAAAGCAGTCCAGTGTACAACATGTAGTATGGGCTGTTGCTCCATCTTGTTGAAAGTAGCCATACGTTAGTTTCTCTTCAGTTAATTGATTGATGAATGAGTTAAAGATGAGCCCGGTTGAGAAGGAGGAAGGAACACGCAAGATAAGGTGTAAGGTATCGTGCTGAGATCTGGGTGGCACACCTTCACCTGCTCCTCACCCGATTTCCTCACCTCAATCCTTCCGAAAAAGACCAGCCGCCCATCGACCCGCTTTGCCTCAGTCGAAAATCCGCCAAGTTGACCGCTCGCTGCTTTCACTGAAGCGACAGCATGGACGGGGCGTGCAGAGTGCCAACCCCACCTCTCCTACTCCTCAACCTTCACCCATCCCTTCGACTTCCACTGCTGTATCTACCCTATCCCTCAACCCATCCGATTCACTCTTCACCCCTCACCCTTTGTCACTGTTACCTTTTCTCTCATCCTCCTTACCTTCCACTTCCACCCAAGCACCACGCTCACTCAACCCTGACCCTCTCTCCTCAGCCACTCCCCCTTCCAATTTCACCTCTACTTCAAATCATCCACCATCGAACCTAGGCTCGTTGTACGTGCTACGGCCACGAGGGAGCTGCCAATCTCGGAAATATAAGGTGCAAACAATGACTTATGAGTTGGCATTCCGGAATTTAAACCGGATCCCGCTGCCTGCTGTGCCGCAAACACTCGAGGTGATTTTTGACTGAGTGTTTGATGTTATTATAAGAGCACAGCAAGACTATTACGATCACAGCCATTTATAAACCAGAGCACCATCTTTGCTAAATCCTGCCAATTTATGCTTCAGCAAAACTAGCGAATTTAGTGGAAAGATGGTGATGGATGCACTTGCTGCTTTAGAGCAGTCACACAGCTGGGTGATGGTGGATGAAGAATTGGAGATCATCATGGTGCTCCTCCAAAAACCTGTCCCGGCCCAAGCTGCATTGTTTCGCCATAAAGCCGTTCTTGCTGAGGAGCATATTGCAAGGAAAAGGGCAACAGTTCAAATCAAAAACTCTGATGCCCTGTGTCTACCTAGAGCATTGGTCGTGGCCATGGCTCTTGCTAAAATGCGATCGCAAATCTCAAAGGTTTTTAAAATAAAAGCGGTTTCTGTGACTGCTGTGGGGCTGTGTTCCACAACAACCATTCCAAAAAATCACATCTGTGCGGGGGAAGATGCATCTTGTGTGCGGGTCAACACGCACATAAGACAAAATTTTCCTACGTGCGTTGTAAGAAATGCAACCGTTTCTTCAAAGGGGAATCTTGCTAAAAGACTCACCTCGATAAAAGTCGTTCGCTCAGGTGCGACAAATGTCAGAAAATCTATGCAGTGGCAAAAGGTCATGTGTGCGACAGCCTCTACTGCGTTCGTTGTCACGGGCGCCACGAGCAGGGGCTGTGTTACATTCTTACGGGAAGAGAGCGCCCTGACACTAAGGAACAGGCATCGGATGCTCGGAATACCCGGAAACACGTATTTTACGACATTGAAACGAGAACATGACCGAGTTTCTAAACTTTTTGTTCATGCGCCCCAAGAAATCACACCACACAAAAGACCCTCAGCTCGATTATAAGAACAGCATTGTGATAGCCCACAATCAGAGTTCTTTTGACGGAGTGCATGTAGCAAAATTCCTCTTTCAAAACAATATCAAGCCCGACATAATCTATCGTGGTATGAAAATGCTCGTGATCGACGTGAAGGTAATCTGTTTCCTGGATTCTCTCTCCTTCATAATGTTGCCTTTGAGAGCATTCCCTGGAGTGTTTGGTATAAGCAAGATAAAGAAAGGATTCTTCCCCTTCGCTCTGCTGAACCAAACGCTCCATTACGTAGGGGACCTGCTTGACAAACGCTTTTTTGCACCTTCTGATATGAAGGAAAATGATTTCAGGGAGTTCGAGCGCTGGCACGACGCTGAAAAACTGCGTGTCGGTTCCAAGTGGAACATGATGAAGGAATTGCGAGCATACTGCGTCTCTGACATGGTATTGCTCCGCGAGGGTTGCCTGAAGTTGCCGACATCATGCGCTCGTTCACGGGGTACGGCCCATTTCAATCCAGCATTACACTCGCTGGATTCTCGGACAAAGTGCTTCGAGAAAAAGTGCTTCGAGAAAAATACCTCGACCCATACACGATGGGCAACATTCCACCATGGGGCTACGTAAACTGCAACTGACAAGAGTCGCAAAGCACTGCAATGGCTGGCCTGGGAGCAGACAAAGACCCCAGACACCCGAATTTACTCAGCTCTGAACGGGGTGGAAAAACAATTCAGACTGTATTTCGTAGACGCTTGGGCATCCGATGGAAAAATCGTGTATGAATTTCTCAGGTGTTACTACCACTCTTGCCCGAAATGCACTCATGCAAACGCATTGTGCATGAACAATCGTCTGACGAACGCTGAAAGTTATTAGCGGACCTTAGACCGTCTCGATTATTTTTAGCTTGAGCTGCCAGACCATTTCCTCAATGCTATCTGGTAATGTGAATTTGACGCCAACGTGAAATGCGATGAAGTTTTAGCTCGATTCTGTAAAGATTTACAGATCGAGCAAAAACCCCACATTGCGCCACGTGACGCATTTTACGGAGGGAGAACCGAGAACATCTCGGCAGGGCTCTGCGAAGCAATGGATACAGAGAGGTTGTCCTACCTGGATTTCACCTCTCTTTATCCGTGGGTCACTAAGTACCGTCAATATCTGCAGCATCACCCCGAAATTATCACCGGTGATTTCGTCCTCTCTCAATGGTAGTACCACCCAAAGATCTCTTCATACTGGTGCTTCCATATCGCTGTGACGGCCGGTTGTTTTTCCCACTCTGTCGGACGTGTACCACCGAGTAGTCGAGCGCTGTTTGCCATCACGCAGATGATGAGCGCTCGTTGATGGCTGTTTGGTGCACGCCAAAATATTATGTAGCTCTCGAAGAAGGATACACCGTCAAAGAGGTGTACGACGTCTGGCAGTACCCTCGAAGGTTCATGTACGACCGCCAGTCAGGTCAGGCCCACTTTTTTTCCAAATACGTGGACACCTTCAACGGGGGTAAGATCCAGGCCTCGGGCTGGCCTGCTTACGCCCGTACTGAGAGCGAGCGGGTGGCGTTCATCGAGGCTGTATGGGATCAAGAGGGCATCGAAATCATTCCCTCATGCATCGAAAAAAATCCCGGATTAAGATCCCTATGCAAATTAGCATTTAATTTGCTTTGGGGATACCTTGGTATGCGTGTGGACAATAAAATGCCCACCGTATTCATCGACAACTACGCAGAATACTACCGACTTTTTAACACTCTTTCAATAGAGGTGACAGATGTCGACATTGTGTCAGATGACCTACTCTTGATGTCGTACAAGAAAACGCATCTGAGGACTCACGAGAAGGGTAATCCCGTTATCGCCTCGTTCGTCACCACTTACGGACGACTCGCCTTATACAAGGTGATGAAACCACTCGGCCGTCGCCTAAAGTAAGTCGATACCAACTCAATCATATTTTTGGAACTGAGAGATCGGAATTTGCTGCCCAGAGATCATAACCTCGGTCAGCTGATGTACACATAGAGAAACTAGTGGTAGCCGGTGCAAAAAATTACTGCCTCTTTCTCTCCAACGGTGCAAGGGAGGTAAAATTATTAACAATCATATTTAATTCAAATTTTAACAAGTGGGTGGGGTTTTTCATTAAAAATTTACTGAACCTGTGGGACACCCCCTCCACATTCCAGAATGGCGATGAAATCCGTACACACCTGTGTGTGTGACCAGGTGTAAAAACAATGGGACACCCCCTCCACATTCCAGAAAGGCGAAGAAACCCGTATACCTGTAAAATTTGGGACACCCCCTCCAAAAGGCGATGAAACCTGTACACCACTGTGGGTGTGACCAGGTGTAAAAACAATGGGACACCCTCTCCACATTCCAGAAGGCGATGTATCTCGATGTCTTCTGCTGTCGGGTGATAACCAATCACAGGTTTCTAACCAAAAAAGAGGGGTTAATGTCAAGGTCCCTGAGCTATGGGAGTGGAAGGTGGCATTGCTACCACCACTCCTGGGGCAGCAGGGACTCAGACATCAACACTCACCAAAACACAACAGTGAAACCAAAGGAAAGCAAAGAAACTGAGGTTTCAGAAAGCTGATGAACAATAAGCTAAAGAATCCTCTGGTTTAGCTACTACGGTAAAGAAGAGGGAAAGACCTGTGGATTCTATCCCTTCTCCATCTAGTGTTGCAGCTAGTAAAAGATCAAAAGAGGGTCAAGTAAAATCCTATAAACAGGCTGTTAGCAGCATCAAAATGGCCATTATCAAAAGGTCATTCCCTACAGAGAAGCTATCTGCTGACGAGGTGTCTCTCATTCAAATGGAGATCCTTGACAGAATAGATGCTATTCCTGAGGGTAATTTTTATCAAAGATCAATCAGCAGAGTTTATTGTGAAGACGAGGAGACAACAGCCTGGCTGAGAAACTTTTTTGATAATAACTACAAGGTTTTGAGGAAGGAACTCTCTTGCCTTAAAGTGATTAAGGCAAGTGAACTTCCAAAGCCAATTAACGTTGCCTTCAAGACCAAGGACAACATCATGAAGGATGCTAATGTTCTTCTTCAGAGGATGAATTGCTTCAACCCCGAACTGAACACTAGTGAATGGAGAACCGTCAATAGACTGGTTGAACCTCATTCGACTAGATGGATCTTCGAGGTGTATGAGAGCTCTTTAGAAGCCATCAAGAAGGCTAACTTCGTTGCCAACACTGGAATCGATCAGGGCCTCTTTAAGATCCTGACTGATCCAAGGAAAAGATCTGGTCCTGAAACTGAGAAGGATGCAAATTTGGAAGCAACCACTCAGACACAGGTAAGTTAAACTACAGATAATTTAAATAAACTTGTTGGAAAAGGGGACAACCTATCTGATTTTGCAGCTGACCTAAGTGCACTTGATTTTGCAGAAACAACCTCAGAAAGTACACTTCAATCCCCATCTCCAATGAATCTTGAAGATGTTGAAGTTGAAGTTACTGATGAGGAACTGCTTTTTGGCACTTTTACCTGTCCCAGTGGTGGTAAGGGGACTTAATTTTTCCTCTGTCTGTTACTGTGGCTGTGCTTAAGATTATCCTGATAAACCTTCACCACAGTCGATCAGCCTCTGCGTGGCTTTACAACAAGATGTCTTGTGGTGATGTTGACCTGGCAATAATCCAGGAACCTTGGGTAAGGAATGGTAGTGTTGTTGGACTACTAAAAAGCTGTGGAAATGTATTTTTGACGTATCTTCCAACAGACCTAGGGCATGCATTTATGTCAGAAAGGATCTGCGTGCCATGCCATGTTCATGGTCAATAATTCTGATGGTGATAATGCAACAATTAAATTGACCATGTCTGATGAGAATAAGACCGAAATTCTCATAATGTCTTCATACTTTCCTTATGATGACAGTTTTGTCCAAACGAAGAAAGTTGAAGAAACCATTGATCAATGTTTAAAGTTCAATTGCGCCAGTGCACACCATATTGTTTAGGGAAACAGTGATTGTAATCAAGGAGGAGATGAATTATTGGAATTCATCCTTCAAAAGTACTTGCAAATCATAAATAGAGGTAATGAACCCACTTTTGTGACTTGTAATAGGAAGGAGGTCATTGACCTCACATTATGTCTTGACAATATTACTGATTTTATCAGTAACTGGCTTGTAACAGGCAAGGAATCTTTATCTGATAATAGATTTGCTTGCTTTTCTATTACAGGCATCAGGCTTTTAGACAGGACGGAAAGGAGTCAGAATCCCAGAATCACCGACTGGGATTTATACCTTGAAGACCTGAAGATTGCAACGGAAGGTATGTATAATAAAATGTCTTCGATGGTTGATTCGGAATTAGCTGTTACCCAGTTGCAACTTGCTATTATCTAGCCTTACCATCAAAATTGTACAGTAAGGAAAACTAGCTTACCAAGACAGGTTTCTTGGTGGAATAAAGAACTTAGTTTTCTTTGCAGAAGTAGCAGAAAGCACTTCAATAAGGCCAAAAAAACTGGTGAGTGGTCTGTTTATAAAGAAACCCTCACCAGATATAATATGGCAGTTAGAAAAGCTAAAAAAGGTTCTTGGAATAATTTTTGCGAGAATCTACCGCACAGGTAATGAGGATAATGTCCAAGGATACTGTAAATCAATTAAATTCTGTTAAAAGAAGCGATGGCAAATTCACAGCATCAGGTGAAGAAACATTGGCAGAAATGCTAAGAGTACACTTCCCTGGTTCAGTGCGTGTCAACGATTTGGAGATATCCATTTCTACTGGTAGATTTAAAACTAAGAGTAAAAGGGAATGAGATGTTTCAAAGCAAATTCTTTCATACAATAAAATTAAATGGGCAATTAATTCATTTGACCCAATTAAGTCGCCCGGGAAAAATGAAGTAATTCCGATTCTGTTGCAGAAAGGAATTGATGTTTTACACCCATACTATGTAAAATTTACAGCGTATGTTTGGTGCAAGGTTTTATTCCAGAGGCTTGGAGACAAATAAAAGTTGTTTTTATCCCCAAGCCTGAAAAATCAACTTATTTTGAGGCAAAATCTTTTAGACCTATCAGCCTCACCTCTTTTTTCCTTAAGATATTGGAAAAATTGGTAGACTAATATCTCTCGAGGGAGGCTGCCCACAGGGTGGAGTTCTTTCACCCTTAGTGTGGTGCCTCGTCGTCGATGAACTATTATGTGAGCTGGAAAACGATGGATTAGATTGCCTTGGCTATGCTGATGATATTGCAATTATTGCTAGGGGAAAGTTTTCTAACACTGTCTCGGACATTCTTGAAATGATTCTCAAGAAGGTGGAGAGATGGTGTAAGGAGGTAGGCCTGTCTGTTAATTTCTTTGGTAAAAAGTTAACTTATACTTCAGAGGTCAAATATCTTGGTGTCTTCCTTGATAGCAAACTTTCATGGAAAAGACACCTGGAATAATGTCTATCCCGTGCTAAAAAGATTTTCTGGACCTGCAGAAGAGTTGTTGGCAAATCATGGAGATTGAGCCCAAAAATGATTCACTGGATATGTACTAGTGTTATATCTCCAATGATAACCTATGGCTCTGTTGCATGGCGGCCTAGAACACAACTAAAGACAGTCAGAAAAGAACTAACTAAAGTTCAAAGAATGGCATGTCTTACAATTACAGGTGCAATGAGAACAGTTCTAAGAAGTGCTTTGGAACTTCTCTTGGACCTGAAACCTGTTCATTTGCTTGTTGAAACACAGGCTATATTGACAGTTTATTGAATATGCAACCCTGACAATGGCATAGATGTTTAGATAATACAGTATATGATAAACTAAAAAAGAGGGTGTTACGACATCCAGTTTTTCAAATGACTGCCGATCGAATGCTTCCGAAATATGATTTCGATAAGCAATACGTAATTTCCATCCCTAATAGGGAAGAATGGAATACAAATAGTTTATGTCATTTGGGGATCAAGAAATCTGGTTTACGGATGGATTCAAAATGGCGTCTGGAATAGGCACGGGTCTTTGCTGTTCTAGGAGGAAAATCAGAAGAAGTTTCCCCTTTGGCAAGTATTCTACAATCTTTCAGGCAGAAATATTTGCAATTATTGCCTGTGAAAAAGAACTGATTACTCAGAAGCTTCAGAATAAGAAAATTGTAATATGCTCTGATAGCCAAGCTGTGTTACATGCACTTGATAGTGTATGTTACAAGTCTAAGCTTGTTTGGGAGTGTCATCGTACCCTCTGTGATTTAGTAAAAAACAACAAGGTAAAACTGTGTTGGATTCCTTCTCACAGCGGTTATGAAGGCAATGAAATTGCTGATTGTCTTGCCAAAGAAAGGTCCATGATTCCATTCATAGGACTTGAACCATCCTTGGGATTGTCCCAAAATTTGATTAAACTGACTATCCAAAATCATATGGGTAGACAGCATCATGATATATGGATTAAGGAGTATGGTCAAAGACAAGCCAAGGAACTTAAGCCAAGGAAAGGTGAGTTGTTAAAACTCAAAAGAATAGAAATTAAAGAGTTGTTGAACTCCTCACACGGCACTGTCATCTTAATAGACATATGGCCTTAATTGGAGTTACAACTGATGTTACATGTAGAAAATGCCAAAAAGCAGAGAAAAGTTCAATTCATGTTCTCTGCAGTTGTGTTAATCTATCATTTCTTAGATTTAAACAATTTGGGGATTATATACTTCAACCTGCAGAAATTCAAAATGTTACTGCTAGGAAAATCTTAAGATTTGCAGACGTTTCTGGTCTACTAGTGAGACAGGGTTAACATAGGATAGTAGGAATAGTACAATAGACCTGAGGTCGCGGTGCTTGGTTCTTGATAACCACCCCTTTTAAATTCAATTCAATTCAGCGTGCTGCGTTCACCGTTTCATGGAAGAAGATTGGACCAAGAATGCGCCAAGCAGAGACTGCACACCATACCCCAACTTTCTGGTCATGCAAAGGAGTTTGATGATATTCATGAGGATTAGTGGTCGACCAGTGCCGGGTGTTCTGCAAGTTGACATAGCCAGAAAGATGAACCAGGCTTCATCAGAAATGAAAAATAGCTGCATGTCCAGTCCATTCACTGTGATTTCTTGAAATAGCCAGTTACAAAACTGAAGACGTTGAGGGCAATCCGCTGGTTTCAGTTCATGAACCACGGATACTTTGTATGGTCGCATCTTCAAATCGTCGTGCAGAATACGTCCACACGATCTTCTTGAAATTTCGGTCTGCTGAGATAAACGGCGCGTTGATTTGCTTGGAGCTGTAGCATCATCGTTTGGAGGTTTTGGACATTTTGTGGATTTCTTACTCGTTTTGGAGTGGTTCTATGCTTGTTTAAAACAGAACCTGTGTCTCGCCACTTTTTATTAAAAGTTGCATCGCACATTTTGTTGCAATTTTCTCATCTTTAGAGTTTTGAGCAAACAAATCACTACACTGCTTCCAGGAGTTGCATAATTCTCAACAATGAAGATTCTCTGCTGCACCGAAAGCACCATTTTTTCAGCTAAGAATCGTTCAAATGATGCGCTTCTCGATATATACCTGCAGAGCTGAGAATGGGACAGCCCAATCATTGCTTACGGTGTCATGCTGGGTGCCCACTTAGCGCGACGATCGCGTGATTCTATCGCTTTGTGAAGCACGCATGCACAGAGTGACGTCACGAGGGCGATTCTGTGGCGCATCTGAGGCAATTGAAAAGCTCTGCATAGATCGCGTGACTCTATCGCACCCAATTAGAAAACAGTTTCGAATCACGTGGCACATGCAATCATGGCAGCACCTATTTCGAGATGGTCAGGTATCGCTACAGAAAATTTGATTGAAGATATCAAGAAACATCCAATTCTGTATGACAAGAAAGCACGAATTCTTGAAGTGGGAAGCGACATGATCGTGTAGATAGCGCATGCGCATTCAGTCACGCGGCCGTCGTACCAAGTGGGCACCGAGAAGCGAATTGATCGCCTGGCGTTTGTTGCGCATGCGCATATGACTCAAAACAATAGAATCGCGCGATCGTCGCCCTAAGTGGGCATTCAGCTTCAGGTTGGTGTCTCTGCAATTCATGCAAGGCTACTTTTATTTGCACCACTCTGTACAATTAACCCACTCCAACGATCAAAAACAGATTATTTTCATTAATTTTAATATGGGTACAGTACACTAATTTAAGAATGACATTAAAGACAATTGTAGAGCCATGCTGTCACTAAGTGTCTTAAAGACAATCAAGTTGTCAAGATAGAAAGCCCAATGGAAGGCAGACAGCCAGTTCACAGATCGGGAATTTCTCCTACCCAACCATCAGAAAGTTTGATGATCTCGCAACAAAAATAGAGAATATGAACTGCAGGAGTAAACTCGCAAATAAATGATATTACTGTATTTGAAAAAATGCATGAAAAAATTCTGCGACCTGGATTCGAACCAGGAAGCTCATGTGTCATGCTCGACAGCTGAGATAGCCCAATTGGTAGAGGCGTCAATAAATAACATTAAAGATATAAAGCCTAAATTGCGAACGCTATTCATACGAATACAAAGTGACATTATCTGTCCGCGCATGTGTACAACGGCAAGTTAGTGATGAACCGAAATTTGGTGTGTAAACCGAAACAAAAACTGTTGTTCGTGAACCGAGGTTCCACTGTAAAAAATAACTTGGAGTATATATACAGGGTGTTTTTGAATTGAGTACAGATTTTTTGGGAGAT